>CAUYTI010040052.1:0-50334 GCA_963575145.1 Galago senegalensis
CAGCTACTTGGGAGGCGGAGGCAAGAGACTCGCTTGAGCCCAGGAGTTGGAGGTTGCTGTGAGCTGTAATGCCATGGCACTCTACCCAGGGGGACAGCTTGAGGCTCTGTCTCAAAAAAAAAAAAAAAAAGAAGAAGAAGAAAGAGAGGTGACACTACAGGACTAACTCAACCCTTATTCTGGTCCAGTGGATCCCGAGAAGGAGAAGGAGCCAAAGGAAGGGCAGGAGGAAGTGCTGAAGGAAGTGGTGGAGTCGGAGGGGGAAAGGAAGACAAAGGTGGAGCGGGACATTGGCGAGGGCAACCTCTCCACTGCTGCTGCTGCTGCCCTGGCTGCTGCTGCAGTGAAGGCCAAGGTGAGGCCAGATCCCAGAAACCTTAGGGAGGAAGATGCCCTTTCTGTAATCTTATTTCACTCAAAGGAAATCCTTCCTTACTTGAGAAATAATGCTGGCCTGTCTTCTTTTTATCCTGAGAAGAGTTGGTCATTGCTAAGTTTTTAAAACTTTTTACCGTTGTGCCTGTTTCTAGCCCTGTTATTATTTGACTCTATCTTTTTTTTTGCCATTCTCTCTTCACATTCTTTTAAAAATGTCAAGTCTGAGGTGGTGCCTGTGGCTCAGTGAGTGGGGCACTGGCCCCATATACCAAGGGTGGCGGGTTCAAGCCTGGCCCTGGCCAAACTGCAACAAAAAATAGCTGGGCGTTGCAGCAGGCACCTGTAGTCACAGCTACTTGGGAGGCTGGGGCAAGAGCCTAAAGCCCAAGAGTCAGAGGTTGCTGTGAGCTGTGATGCCACAGTACTCTACTGAGGACAACAAAGTGAGACTCTTGTCTCATAAAAAAAATAAAAAGTCAAGTCTGGACTAGGTGCAGTGGTTCATATGCCTATAATCCCAGCACTCTGGGAGGCTAAGGCAGGTGAATTGCCTGAGCTCACAGGTTCAAGACCAGCCTGAGGGCTCAGCACCTGTGGCTCAAGCAGCTAAGGAACCAGCCACATACACCTGAGCTGGCAGGTTCGAATCCAGCCTGAGCCCACCAAACAACAATGATGGCTGCAACCAAAAAATAGCTGGGTGTTGTGGTGGGCGCCTGTAGTCCTAGCTACTTGGGAGGTGGAAGCAGGAAAATCACTTGAGCCCAGAATTTGGAGGTTCCTGTGAGCTGTGATGCAACGGCACTTTACCAGGCAACAGCTAGAGGCTCTGTCTCAAAAAAAAAAAAAAAAGACCAGCCTGAGCTCAAACAAGACCTCATCTCTAAAAGTAGCCGGGTGTTTGGCAGTGCCTATGGCTCAAAGGAGTAGGGCGCTGGCCCCATATACCGGAGGTAGCGGGTTCAAACCTGGCCCTGGCCAAAAACTGCAAAAAAAAACAAACAAAAAAAACCAGTTGCTTGGCTTTGTGGTGGGTGCCTATAGTCCCAGATACTTGGGAGGCTGAGGCAAGAGGATCACTTGAGCCCAAGACTTTGAGGTTGCTGTGACCTATGAGGCCACAGCACTCTTAAAAAAAATTAGGAAGCCTGTACTCCAGGGTTGTAACCACAGCTAGTTTTTTCTTTTTTTTTTTTAAGAGACAGAGTCTCACTTTGTTGCCCTTGGTAGGGTGCAGTGGCATCATAGCTCACAGCAACCTCCAGCTCTTGGGCTTTAGGTGATCCTCTTACCACTGACATTCTGTCCCACCTCCCCTTCCCTAGCACTTGGCTGCTGTTGAAGAGAGGAAGATCAAATCTTTGGTGGCCTTGCTGGTGGAGACCCAGATGAAAAAGTTGGAGATCAAACTCCGGCACTTTGAAGAACTGGAGACTATCATGGACCGGGAGCGAGAAGCAGTGAGTAGCCACCCCCTTGGGAGGCAGCAGGAGTCCAGAGCCCCTCCTGAGACCTAATTGTGCTTCCACTAAAATTGGAGGAGTCTCTGTGTGTGAGAGAGAGAAAGAAACAACAGTGCAGTAAGCCAGGGACTGGCAAGGCTCCAGAGCAGAGCAGAGCAGAGCAGGGCAGAGCAGGGCAGGCCAGGGCAGGGTGAGCTGCCCCAGGCAGTTAAGGACCGGCCACCTGACAAGTGACGCCTAGATGGTGAGGTCCTGTGAGCAGTGCTTAGCTCACAGTACTCTCAATAATATTTGTTTAGTGATTGAATACGTTTAAGGTGTGATCAGAAGTTAAGGGCCTCAGAACTTGGAAAGGGCATGAGACAGACAAGGATTGCACTATTTTGTGTTTGAGAGGACATAAAAAAATATTTAGCTGGGCACAGTGGCTCATGCCTGTAATCTCAGCACTTGGGGAGGCCGAGGCAGTAGGATTGCTTGAGCTTAGGAGTTCAAGACCAGCCTCAGCAAGAGACCCTATCTCTATTAAAAATAAAATTAGCCCAGCGCTGTGACCCTCTGTAGTCCCAGCTACTCAGGAGACTGAAGCAAGAGGATCTCTTTATTAAGCCCAAGAGTTTGAGGTTGCTTTGAGCTATGATGATGGCATGGCACTCTACTCAGCCAAAAGAGTAAGCCTGTATCTCAAAAAAATAATGATAATAAAATAAAATGAAAAGAAATAGATGAAGCCTGCCCTAGAGAACTTACAATTTAATTGGAGACATCAAATGTATAATACGGAGATCAGAAACACGATGCTTAAAGTATCTGACAAATTCAAATTAAGAGATTTCAAATCAAGTGTCTTTGAGTCTTGAGAGATTACGGCATAAAGCCAAAGCTCAGAGGCTAGTGAATTGATCTGAGATAGCTTCCTAAGAAATGTGAGTTGTTAGCCAATTTTAAAGAAAGAAAAGAACTTGGATTGATAAGAAACACTGGAAGCATTTTCCAAAACAAAGTAATGGAGCTGATATGAGCTGGGGCTACCTACCACCAGAGTAACTTCATTGCAGTGAGAAACCATGGGGGCAGCCAGGAGACATGAAGATCATGGGAGTTCACAGGAGGGTGGGGAAGATAAAGGAATCACAATCACAAGCTCAAGATTTAGATTTTGGGAACCAGCTAAATGAAAGGATGGATCTTTCAGAAGACAAAGCGGGGGCAAGGCATTTGCCTTTGGAATCTTCTGAAAATCGGATAATAATACTCAATTGGCACTGGCAGCTGGAGTATCAGAGGCAGCAGCTCTTGGCTGACAGACAGGCCTTCCACATGGAACAGCTGAAGTATGCGGAGATGAGGGCCCGGCAGCAGCACTTCCAACAGATGCACCAGCAGCAGCAGCAGCCACCACCAACCCTGCCCCCAGGCTCCCAGCCTATCCCCTCCACAGGAGCTGCTGGGCCACCTGCAGTCCATGGCTTGGCTGTGGCTCCAGCCTCTGTGGTCCCTGCTCCTGCTGGCAGTGGGGCCCCTCCTGGAAGCTTGGGCCCTTCTGAACAGATTGGGCAGGCAGGGTCAACTGCAGGGCCACAGCAGCAGCAACCAGTTGGAGCCCCCCAGCCGGGGACAGTCCCACCAGGGGTACCCCCCCCTGGACCCCATGGTAAGTGATAAGTTCCAGATCTCTTGCTGGCTAGAGGGAACCAGGTGAAAGTCCCAGTTCTCAAAAAGATTACATGATGGCCTGGAGATAAGGATTAGCCTCAGTTTCAATAGAGGGGCCTATCTCTGTTATGTCTCTAAGGCAGCAGGGATACCCCCCCGCCCCAACCCAGACCTTTAGAATTTTGTTCCAGGATTTATAGTTTACTCCATCAGGAAAAGGGAAGGTAGTGCCAAGAAGTGGCTAGATTATCCTCCTGTGGAAGTGAGTTGGTGAGATTTTACCTCTAACTTCCATCTCCCCTCTTTCTTCTTAGGCCCCTCACCGTTCCCCAACCAACAAACTCCTCCCTCAATGATGCCAGGGGCAGTGCCAGGCAGCGGGCACCCAGGCGTGGCGGGTAATGCTCCTTTGGGTTTGCCTTTTGGCATGCCACCTCCTCCTCCTCCTCCTGCTCCATCCATCATCCCATTTGGTAGTCTAGCCGACTCCATCAGTATTAACCTACCCCCTCCTCCTAACCTGCATGGGCATCACCACCATCTCCCGTTCGCCTCGGGCACTCTCCCCCCACCTAACCTGCCTGTGTCCATGGCGAACCCTCTACATCCTAACCTGCCGGCGACCACCACCATGCCATCTTCCTTGCCTCTCGGGCCGGGGCTCGGATCCGCCGCAGCCCAGAGCCCTGCCATTGTGGCAGCTGTTCAGGGCAACCTCCTGCCCAGTGCCAGCCCACTGCCAGGTGAGAAGGGGCTAGGAGGGGAGAAGGGTGAGGGAGTGGGGTCCACCTCGAGGGGGAGAGGTTTGGGGAGGAAGGGGTCAGATGCTAGAGTTTCCACAATCCTTCTTGAATACTCTGGTATAATTAGAACACAGGAGGAAGGGCCTCTCTGGTTGTCCTCCACCATTTCCCACCTTGGCAGCTGCCACCTTTGGGATGATGTTGGGGCCTTTCACTGGTGGGTCACGGAGGAGTCCTGTGCACAGAGCCTCTCAGTTGTAAACTTGAGAAACAGACACTTGTTTGCATGATGACTGGCATCCCTTTGCTTGTTCCCAACACGTTCAAGTGCCCCATTTAGAGAGTTCCATTGGAGGCAGGAGGATGATTTGGGGTCTGTCAGTTTTTTCCAGTGTGAGGTGCAAGAAGGTATTGGGAGAAGGAAGTTGTACGTTGTGGGTACCTCATTCATCTACCCACCCACTGCATGCCATGCCCAGTTCTGTGTCTTGGTGGCCTTGGTCAGGATCCCTCTCTCCTGCACACCTCAACTGACTCATCTTCCTTTTCTCCACAGACCCGGGTACCCCCCTGCCTCCAGACCCCACGGCCCCAAGCCCAGGCACGGTCACCCCTGTGCCTCCTCCACAGTGAGGAGCCAGCCAGACATCTCTCCCCCTCATTCCCTATGGAGATCACGGTTCCAGGAACAGCCCTCCCCCCACCACTGGGACCCTTCCCCAGCCTGGAGAGTTCATCACTACGTAAGGAAAGCTCCTCCTGCCCCTCCAGAGCCCCCACCATGCCTAAAAGAGGCATGCGTTTTTATATTGGATTATTCAAGGACTTCTGTTTAAAAGATGTTTCTAATGTGGGGGGAGGGGGAGGATAGGATGGGAATGCTGTCCTCAAAGGAAGGGTTGGGCAAAGATGTTTATACAAGATTCAATTAACCACTTCTAAGGGTGCACCCCCCTGAAAACTACTACATTTTCTATGGATAAAAAAAATTAAGTCCTTAAAGGCAGTAGAGAAATTTTTAAAAGCCACATTGGAGCTCCCTTTAACCTAAAAAATAACCAACTTACATTTTGCCGAGATGGGGTGTGTGTGACAGTTTTAGGAAAGGGAAATTAAGGTTTTGGGGAGAATTCTGGGGATTGTCTCCCCAAGCTGCTTGTTAGTGATGCAGTCAGTCCCCCACTAGCCTCACCCCCAGTTATTCGTATAATCTCTCCCACTGCTTCCTCCTCATTGCTCTTATAGGCCATGCCAGCTCAGCCAGTGATCTCTTTCCCTCTGTCAGTTTTGTTTTTAAAAGTCACCTGCTTAGTTGATGTCAGTGTATGTGTATTTGGTGGGGAAAACCTATCTTTGGAGATTCCTGTGGTAGGTAGTAGGGGCTATTTTTCTCCCTTCCCTAGGCAGTATCAGTAGACTCCTAGAAGGCACAGAAAGGGGAGCTGTAAAAGGATGGGAAGTTTTAAAAACCTGAAATTTTCACAAAGCACTTAAGCACCTCCTTATGACTCAGTGGGTCACCCCCTAGCCTCGTCCCTCTCCCACCAAGACAATTAGAATCTCAGCTGATAACTAGGGGCTCCCTGGAGGAGGACACAGGGATTTGAGAACAGTAGCGGGTACCCAACCTGCAGCTCAGTTTGGCTCTGCTCCTTGGACCTACACGTCCATTCCAGCTCCTTCCTCCTCACCTTGATGAGAAGGCAGATGTGATTCCAGGCTCTATGCCTCTTCCCATCCCTCCCACCAGGCCTTTGTTCCTCTTGTTCCCGTGTTTCTCTTCCTCTGCGTCTTTGGCACGTTTCTTCTGTTCAAAGTTTTCTGTAAATTTTCTCTTTTCTTTTTCTTTTTTTTTTTTTTTTATAAATTAATTTGCTTTCAGTCCCATCTTGTGGATGCCTTCTGTGTTCTCTTACCTGTGGCTGTCAGGCCAGGGGGCTGGGATGGGATGGGGCATCTATCTGGGCTGGAGGCACTTTGCAAGCCAGGGATAGACTGCGCCTCACCACAAAAGGCTGAAGGCAGCACAACTGTCAGGGCTGTTCTAGTATAACAGCAGCAGCTCTCATCTGCCCTAAAAATAGCTGGTTCAGACTTAGAGCATGCACACAATGTGGAGATTTTGTATCTTTATCCTTTAATAGTGGCTTTACTCCTTCCCTTATTAGGGAAGAAGCAGGGCCCTCTCCTACTTCTGTTATTATTGGCTCCTTCAAAGGAAGGGCTGGACAAAGTCCTGCCAAAATGGCAGACAGACTCAGGCAGCACTAATACAACCTGGCATTAGTGCCAATAAACACTCCTCAGGCCTCCCCACTAAAGGCCTTATTAAGTGGTTGGGATGGTAGAGGCTGAGTTTAAGGAGCTAGAGGACTACGAGAAGACTTAGTCTGATACGGGATGGAACAAGGGTAGCCAGCCTTGGTCCTACAGGAATTTATGGCTTTCCTAATTCCCCAAGGGATAGCTTTTATAGCATGAATTAATGGGGCATGCCACTACACTTTTCTCTAGCTTTCCTCGATCCCTGGTCCGCTGACCTTGGTTTCTCCCTTAGGCCAGAAATCCTCACCATCTCACCAATTTCCCCTTTACCCTGGGTCAGGAAGGTAAGCAGAATCAAATTAGGGGCACAGAGAACAAGTTTATTTGGTGAATGCTGATGGCAAACATCATCCCAAAGAGACAAGGTGGGAAAGGTGCTGTGACCAGAGAGCCTAGGACACCTTTAGGCTAGATAAAGTCTCACACAGGAAAAGGCACGGGCTCTGGGGATATTGGGTATAGTGTCTTCAGCCATTCAGCACCATACGGACGAGCTCTGTGGAAAGGGAAGGTGGTGGGTAAGCCAGGGAGCAGGGCTGAGGAGGGGTACACCAGGGACCAGGAGACTATAAGACTGCAAAGGTAGCATAAGAAAAGACATGCCCACAGCAACCAACCTTGGGTCAGTTTGCAGAGGAGCCACCTTGAGTCTGACCAGTTCTCCCTGCCCCTAGCTCCCCTCCCACCAACTGTTAATTCCCCACCCCACCCTGAGCAGCAGGAACACAGCAGAGGCAGAAAAGTTCTCAACTACACCTACAGCTACTGCCAGCCATTGGTGGGAGGAGAGGGCTGAGTTTTGGGTTAGGGTACCTCCAAGCTGCCCAGCAGAGGGAAAGGGAAAGGACTGTTTAGCTATAGCAGCAGAATGGGACAGGCAGCCCATCCCCTCCATGCCAGCTACCCATGCTCCAGGGCCAAAAGATCACCCTAAAGCAAGGCTGGAATGTTAGCTGGTGAGAGTTCCGGACACCAGCACCCAGGCCCTGATAAGCCAACTTCAGAGCCCCTTCTGGGAGAGAAGGAAGGAGGTACCGTCCCCCTGGGCTGTCTTCCTCTTTGAGGAATCCCTCCTTTTCCCTCCCCTCCCTAGTCAGCTCCATGCAGAAACATGCCAGAAGGAGTTCAGATGGTAGTAGAGTCAGGGCAAGGGAGAGAGCACAGGTTGGGGAAAAAGAAACACTGGGGAGATGAACTAAAAGGAGAGGCTGGAGGAGCCGTACCCGCCCCACGGGCCCGTCACCCCGACAGGATATGCCTCACAAACGCTGCAGGAAGGAAGAGACATTAATGGTGAAGACAAGACACAGACATGGGGCGAAGGGGTACGGTGGTAGGGAAACAGACAATCCATTTATTTTCAGTTCCTTCCTTACCCACCCTTCACACATCACTCCTCCCTCTCCGGTCACCACCTGACTGCCCACACCTAGATTGTGCTGGGCCCTGCCCCTTTCCTCCTAGGTCCTTTTGGAGCCCCAATCTGGGAATAGGAAAAAACCCAAATGCTACACTTGACCTGCACATACGGCTGCCTCTTCTGGGAAAACCCCGATTCGCCCCTCACCTTCATAGTTGATACAACCATTACTGTCCTCATGTCCTGCCACCAGCATCTCAACTTCTTCCTCTGTCATCTTCTCACCTGCAGGGGGAAGGGGTTTTTGGAATTGGGTGACAAGTGGGATGTGTTAGGGTGGCAACTTAGTTTAAGGACAAGGGCACAGAGCCTTACCCAGTGTGACAAGGACATGCCGGATTTCAGCACCCATGACTGTGCCATTCCCTTCCTTGTCAAACACCCGAAGGCCTTCAACATAATCCTCATAAGTGCCTTGGTCCTTGTTCTTGGCCACAGTCTGCAGCATAGGCAGAAAGTGCTCAAAGTCCAACACCTTCACATTCATCTCTACCATAAAAGGAGGTGCAAGTGTTAAGCCTGAGAAGTCACACAGGTTCTCAGGACAGTATCATGGGGATCTCAACCAAACAGATGGCTCCCACACAAAGCAGGGAAATCCATGGGATTGCTAACCAAGACATAACTTGCTTGAATTTGGAGTCTATGAAAATAATGGGAAGCTCCAAGCTGAAGAACTGTGGGCCCACTCCACACTTAAGGCCCCTCACCATCACTCTTGGGGTTTCCCAGGACCTTGAGCACCTCGGCGTTGGTAGGGTTCTGGCCCAGGGCCCTCATCACATCCCCACACTGGCTGTACAGGATCTTGCCATCGCCTGTTCGGTCAAACAGCTGGAAGGCTTCCTTGAATTCTGAAGATTCAGGTGAACATCAGTTGGAGAAGGGGGGTAATCGAAACTCTACCTCAGAGTTCTACTACCCACTGAAGTGTGATCATGCTGAGAAAGCCAGATATCTGTACCCACCTGTACAGCTGACTCTGCTAGGAGGGATCCATTACTCTTCCAACTCAGGTGTCCCACATAAAGATAAAGCTTTCTTTCCCCCCTCCCCCCGGAGCTGCAGGGTAATATCCGTTTACAAACACCCTCTGCCTGCAGCTGGCCTCCCCCAACCTCTGCACTGCTAAACCACTCTGGGCAGGAATTCGCCACCGCCCAGTCTGAGTCCTGTCCTTATAAGGAAGTAGGAGCAGCATTGGGACTGGGGTCATTCCAGCCTGCCACTTCCCACCCCACTGTACACCTTCCAGAGGATAGACCTACAAAGTCCTATCCCTAGCAAACTCTCCTGTCCTCGTTTTCAAAATAGCAAGTCACTGCTCTTTACAATCTTCACAATTTCAAGCTGGGGGAAGGGAAGAGTTATCACAGGAGATGAGAAGAGGCAGGAATAGCTAATTAAGGGACAGAAGTGCACAGGCAGCTTAATACACCCTCCCCAAGCCGCGCACACAGCAGGCATTGGTGACCAAGCTGTTTGACATACACCACCTAAAACTCACCCAGTGCCTGGGGCTGAGATCTAGAGTGGGAGGGGAAGAAGAAAGAGAAAAGAAAATGGAGGATCCAGAAGGAGGGAAAAGGGAATCCAGGGGGTACTCTTGTGCGGGCGCTAAAGAGATGACAGGTTAGGGTGAGAGGGTAGCTCGTAGAGGGGGTGTCTCTCTCCATACGTGTACCTCACGGGGGTTAGAGACTACCTACCTGCAGTCTGGTCCTCAGTGAAGTCACACTGCTCAGAGAAGAGGGGAGTGGTCAGCAACTGAACTCTAATTCCCCAAGCTTCTATCCCGGTCCCACAAACTGAACCATAAACTCCTGCTTCCAAGCTGGAGCTCGCTTCCCAGCAGGACAGGGCCCCACACTTTTCAGCCCCACCATCAACCTTCCAGACCTTCAGGTTCAGTTTGCCCTACCCCTGCCTTCCTCTCGCCTCCACCCATGGTATGCCGCCTCTCACCCCAAACCCACTTATCTCCCAGGCCCAAGCCCCACCATCTTGACTGATCCGCTCCGCGGGACCTTGTCCTGCAGTAATGGCTCCGACTCCAGGCCCAACCCTAGACTTAGTACGGCCCAATGACGTCACCCCGGCTGATCCAGCCAATAGGAACCCCGGCCTGGGCTTCCGTAGACAGTTGCTACAGTACTAAGAAGGTGGGTGGGTCCGCTGGGGTTCCATGAGTCCCACCTGGGCGCGGAAACCTCGCTGGGGGCGGCGGGATGGGGGTGAAGCGCAGTGAATCCGCTACCCCAATTAGAGCAATATCAGAGCATGTCACCTTTGGGAGCAGAGTCCTCCCCTCCCTCCCCCACCTCTGAAGAAAACATCAGTCCGAGACCAAGGGAGGAACTGCGTCTTTATTTTGAAACAGTAGGTGGCCTCCTGGTGGCTGGAGCGTGCTTCCGCTTGCAGGGGCTCGCTGGGTCTGTGGGGTAAAAAAAAAGTTGCCCTGGCGCTCCCTCAGCAACCCCACAGGAAAATGAACTGCCCTGGTTTTCTCTGAGGGCTGAGGGATGGGATGGAGACTTGCCTCTCAAGACAGGAGGGGTGGAAAGGCTCACCCACCCGCAGAGCTCAGACGCTTAGGATGTGTTTCAGGAAGGCTGCAGGGAGAGAAGGCCAGAGGAACTTCGGAGGTGGGGGAGGAAGGAAAGATGGGCCCCTCGGACTTCAGGTAACCCAGGGTGCTCCTCCCCTGCCCTCTCCAACCCTGGCCCTTCTGTCCCTCTGGCCCCTCACCCTCATAGTTGATGCAACCATTGCTGTCCTCATGTCCTGCCAGAACAGTCTCCACCTCCTCCTCAGTCATCTTCTCCCCTGAATCCCAGACACAGCGTTTGACCTCTGCCATTCCTCCTTCATGCACCCAAGGGTTATGGTCATCAGTGTGGTACCTGGGGACTTCCCAGAGCTACAGCCCTCAGAGGAATTCTACCGGGTTATGGATGCCTCTGGCTTTTTATTTTGCCTTGGTACTGAAGAACACTCTTATGGACAAGGAAACTGAAGCCCAGAGGGTTAAAAGCATCTCTTCCAAAACAAAAACTCAGGTCGCCCACCTTATCCCAGTTCTTCTGTCCTTCAGGAGGCACTTTAGCCTTTGGAAAAGCAAGTCCTTCAGATTCTGATCCCATAGCTGGGCCCTTCTCAGTCTCCTGCTCACGACCTGCAGGACAGTAATCCCCTCCCTCGCCCACCTCCCTCCTGGTGCACATTCTCCACCCCAAAGGAGTTCTGGTCCCTGGCTCACCCAGGGTGGTGAGGACATGTCTGAGTTCTGCTCCCATGACTTTGCCATTCCCCTCCTTGTCAAACACACGAAGCCCCTCCAAGTAGTCTTCATATGTGCCTTGGTCCCGGTTCTTGGCCACTGCCTGGAGCATAGGCAGGAAAGTCTCAAAGTCCACACGCCGGGACTTCAGTTCTGGAGGTTAGAGGGGTGAGGGAGAGGTCACTGTGGTTATCACCTAGGACCCAGTTCCCAACTCCTGCAACAGCTTTCATCCTGTTCAGGGTTCAGAATGTTTTTCTGCCCCTGTGAGAGATAGTTTTGTTTTTGTTTTTGTTTTATTTTTGAGACAGAGTCTCGCTATGTTGCCCTCAGTAGAGTGCTGTAGTATCACAGCTCATAACTTCAAACTCTTGGGCTTAAGCAATTCTCTTGCCTCAGCCTCCCAAGTAGCTGGGACTACAGGCGCCTCCACAACCCCAGGCTATTTTTTTGTTTTAGTTGTCATTGTTTAGCAGGCCTGGGCTGGGGTCAAACCTACCTGCCTCGCTGTATGTGGCTGGTGCCCTAACCATTGAGCACAGGTGCCAAGCCAAGAAACATTTAAGCCTTGACCTTCAGCATAGCATCCTTTGTCACCTCACCAACATTTCATCATCAAAAATTGAAAACCTGCATTGTTCCAAGGGTTCTCTCACCGTCACTTTTGGGGTTCCCTAGGACCTTGAGCACCTCAGCGTTGGTGGGGTTCTGGCCCAGGGCCCTCATCACATCCCCACACTGGCTGTACAGGATCTTGCCATCTCCTACTCGGTCAAACAGCTCAAATGCTTCTTTGAACTCTGAGGTATAAGAAGGGGTCAGTGTTGACCTGAGGCTAACACCCATCCCATCACCCCCAGACAGAAGGGAGGTTCATAAATTATGTGCTAGAACTGGGCAGACAAGAGAGGAAAAGAAGCGCTCGCTTCGGCAGCACACATACTAAAGAGAGGAAAAGAGGAATAGTGTGGAAGTTTCAAGGTCAGGAATAGGGTTAGGGGAACAAAATCAGGATCTGACCAGGGCCTTGGATTGGACAGTGAGCTCAGGGGACCAGCTTCTCCTCACCCTCCAGCTGGTCCTTGTTAAACTCGATCTGTGGAAGAAAAGAGCAGGTGGGGAAAGATGACAGGGCTCATTCAATCCCTCCCTCTCCAGCACTCCTCCCAAACCAACTGGCAGCCACTTCTGGGGAGGGGCCCAGAGGGACCAGGCTAGGAGCCCAGCCACATCAGTCCCATTCCCAGCTCTTGGCCTTGGGAGAATCCCAAGAGGAGGAATTATAGGGGGGAGGGTTTCCTGGGAACAGGGTTAATCCCACGCCACCTGTTCCCCTCCCTCCACTGCCCTGAGCTCTGCATCCCTCACATAACTGGGGGCTGAACAAAGGCTAAATTTACCCCTATCCCCCAGCTGTGATTGTCTAACAAGTCTGTCCTTTTCAGCCTCCCTTTCTGGGGTTCAGAGCTGTGGCCTTTGAGTTGAACCACCAGCCAGGGGCAGACAGCAGCTCTCTTCCCTTCACTTTGAAACTGTCCTCAGAACTCAGGTGTTCCCTATCTCAGAGTCCCTGCCTCCAGTGGGCGGGGGGGGGGGAGCAGATATACACAGGTAGTTACAGGTTAGAGGGGAGAGAACCGCAAAAACAACAGCAGCGTCACAAGCCTGGATGCTTCCAAACAGGAGACTAAGGGAACCTCCAATCTCATTCCAGGGTTCATTGATTCTCTACCTTCTCTCGCTATATATATACAAATATATAATTTTTTTTTTTTTTTGAGACAGAGTCTCACTCTGTTGCCCTGTGTAGAGTGCTGTGGCATCCGTCTACCTCACAGCAACCTCAAACTCCAGGGTTCAAAAGCTGATTGCCTCAGCTTCCTGAGCAGCTGGCACCACAGGTGCCCACCACAATGCCTGGCTGACTTTTTTCTACTGTTATTAGAGACAGGGTCTACCTCTTGCTCAAGCTGGTCTGGAACTCCTGAGCTCAAGGGATCCTCCCACCTCAGCTTCCCAGAGCGCTAGGATTATAGCCGTGAGCCACCTTGCCAGGCAATTCAGATTCTCTACTTTCTAGATACTCCCTGATCCCATAGGCTGTATCCCACTCATAAGCCCCCCACCTCCAAATTCTACCTTCACTTTCTGGAGACTCACCACAACTTTGGAGAGATCGATAGGGGGATCCTGGGTTTTCTGAGAGGCTTGGGGAACAGCTGGCTCAGCCTTAGTCTTGACTGGTGGGGCCCCTGCAGCTGGCTTGGCAGTAGGTTTGGAGATGGGGGGCCCTGCTGGTTTCTTCACTGGAACATCCTTCTTGGGAGGCATGATGTCCGGTGGCCAAAGGACAGTGTGCCGATGGGGGCACCCATCTCTGTTTAAATAGGCAGGGAGTCTGGGATGTCAAGGGGCGGGGGCAGGGACAGTGAGCCAGTTGGCAGCGGTGATGATGAGGTAGAGGAGAGATATGCCCGTCTGCCCTCACTCTCCTGCCCCAAGGTCTTCTCTCTGTCCATCCCTCCCTAAAGGCTGACCCAAACAATGTTCCCTCTTGGGGCAAGAGGAGGAAGCCAAAGACTGCCTAGAATGGAGGAGTTAACCTCCGGGGTTAGGATAGGATGCTTGCCAGTGACACTGAGATAGGGGTGAGGCAAAGGAAAGGATCCAGCAGCTTTAGACTCGGGAAGGGCCAGAAAGGAGGAGGTGGTTAGGAGGCTGTGTGAACCATGATAAGTTAAAGTGGGGTCTGGGAGCTGTGAAAGGGAAAAAAATCAAGCAGCTCATCCATCCATTCCTTCCAGTCTCCTGTGACTGGAGGGGGGGGGGTGAGGAGCAGGAGAGGTTAATCCCGCAGTCTACTAATCTCCACTGCTTGTTTCCCTAGGCACCCACCCACTCAGAACTGGAACTGTGCACAGTATAAAGAACAAACAGTAATAGAAAGGGGAGTGTGCCATCCCCAGTTGTCTCTGGTGCCAAGTGTTGTTTTAGGGGCGGAGTAGGGGAAAGATGGGTTTAAGACCCACTACCTATCCCCCAAGAAAGGAACTATTTTCCACAAGCCCTCGTCACTCAAGTAAAACAAAAGGTAAGGCATGTCCTAAACATACAGGGACCCTAAATTAGAGAATTTAGGCCCTTTGTCTCCCAGAATTTGCTCTTCCCCACAGATGCCATCACACCTGGCAGGGGAAGAGCAAGTTCTGGGAGACAAAGGGCCTAAATTCTCTAATTCAAAAATGATGCAGGAGCTCCTATGCCCTCCAGGAGTACTCACCCTCCAACCAAGGGGGCAATTAAAAACCCTCACAGCCTGGTCACAAACCTTGTGGGGGCGCTGAGAGGGTCCAATTGTGGGCCTTTGGGAATGGGGGGGGGGTGCTAGCTACTTTTGTTCTGGAGGAAAATAAAGGAAGTGTTTAGGTAGCATTCTGAGGAGGATAGCAGCGATTCCACTAAGGCCCTGGGGTTCAGAGAAGGAATACTGGGTCCCTCAGCAAAAAAAAAAAAAAAAAAAAAAAGCGTCTGAATCTCATTACTGCAAATTGTCCCACTTTGGGAACATCAGGAATCATTTCTCCCGCGAGGAACACCTGTCTCGCTAACAAGCACACTAAAACACGCGCCCCCCGCCGCCCCCCCCCCACGCTCCCCAAGTCTCAGAGAAAAGCAGTCCTCCCCAACCGCCAAACACTCACCCTGCAGGGTCCGCCTAGGGGAAGGGGGCGGGGCGCAGCGCGGCGCCCTCCCCTGAAGGGTTAAAGCCGGCAGCCGCGGAGCACGCTGGGAGTCATAGTCCCAGGACGCCAGTGAGCTCACTGGAATGGCGTGAAGACGGCGCCGGGCGGGGACATCCGGCCCCCGGCGGCTGTTGGTGTCTCCACTCTTGCTTTGAGCGGTTTTCTGTCCCGGAACTGAACGGCCGTGAGCAATTTACAATCCACATTAAGCCCAAAGCCCTGCGTGGCCCTCCTAGACATCCCTCTTGCTTAGCTTGGGTGAGCTTCTCACGCAGTGGGGGTGGGAGTGTTTTCCCTGATCTACTGGGGAGAGAGCTCGGGAAATACTGAAACTACGGCCGAGGTAGTGGAGGGCAGGCTGGACCTGACACGGGGAGATTGCCGCAGGCACTTTTGCTTTCTCTCGCGGTTCGGAAAGATAGAAAACAGACCAGTGAATTGCTGTGTGGCTTGGAGCGGAACTTCCACAGTTTTTAATTTTTTTGAAATGAGCAGGTCTCTGGAGCAGGTCTCTCTAAAATATTAAGATTTGCAGTTAACACGCCCCCGTTGCCTACATTCTTGTCATCTTTTTTTTTTTGGTAGGGGGACAGAGTCTCAGGAAGTCTTAGCTCACAACAACCTCAAATTCTTGGGCTCAAGCGATCCTTCTGCCTCAGCCTCCAACTAGCTGGGACTACAGGTGCCTGCCACAGTGCTAGGGTATTTTTTTATTTTTGTTTAGAGACACAGTTGGTCCACTCTTGCTCAGGCTGGTCTCAAAACTCCTGAGTTCAAACAATCCAACTGGTTGGGCCTCCCTGAGTGCTAGGATTACAGGCCTGAGCCACTGCACCAGGCCTCCTGTCATCTTCTTAATCATAATCTAGGGGTCCTTCCATGAGAGCACAGCTGCCCCATCTTGGCTGGAAAATAGACAAACTGATGGCTGAATGGGGGAGTGAAGATGAAGCCATGATTTGAGGCTGTCACTTAGGGAGGGAAAGGCGCCTTAAGGGAATGATCTTGATGGCTGACTCTCTTGTCCTTCAGCTCCTAGCCAGAGGCTGTCCCTCAAGGAGAATCTCCAGTCAGAGAAGTATGTCTTAAGGAAAACAAAAAAAGTAGGCCTTTTCCTCCAAGGCAGCAAAGGGGTCCTGTCTGTTGTCTATGGCAAAAGTATGTTGCGCAGTAAACCCGTATCTTGCTCTTGCTCTGCAAACCTACCCTTCCTCAAACTTTGTTTCATGTTTAGGGAAAAGAAAAATTTTTGTAGTTAATCCCTGTCACCTGCTCCAGTCACCGGGTCCGGGCTTCTTCATCCTGCATAGGTATTTGCGCCACCTTCCCGGATCTTCATAAGTCTTGTAACTGAGACAACTACTACCTATCATTGGGGTTCATTCATTTCTGCAGGTGTTTATCAAAGATCTCTGTGCTGGGCGGTGCCTGTAGCTCAAGGAGTAGGGCACTGGCCCCATAAACTGGGGGCGGCAGGTTCAAAACTGGCCCTGGCCAAAAACTGCAAAAAAAAAGAAAAAAATCTCTGTGCTGAGAGAGAACCAGCCCTGCCAGGCCTATCTTCACTCACTAGATCAATAAGTGCCTTAGGGTGTGTACTTCGTGTTGAAGACAGGGCTACAAGGTTGTGCAAGGATTGGATTAGAGCAGAAAACTTGCACAAGTTCAGGGAAGTGAGGCATGGGTGAACTTTGTGGACTGTAAGTGATGTTCACTGTTTGGGGAAAGCTTTTCAGAATAGTAAAGATGAATTGTGCTGCAGAAATAATGATGATAGTGAAGTTAGCAACTATTCTTAGAGGCTGCCACAGGCTAAGTACTGATGAAGGGGCAAAATTATCTCAGAGTCATAGGGGATGCTAAAGAGTGTAGGCTCAGGCCAACAGGCTCAAATTTGAGTCCTGGTTCTGACAAGTACTGGCTGGTAAACTCCAGCATGTTTAAATTTTATTTATTATGGCTCAGTGCCTGTGGCTTAAGTGGCTAAGGCTCTAGCCACATACACCTAAGGTGGCGGGTTCGAATCCAGCGTGGGCCCGCCAAACAACAATGATGGCTGCAACAACAACAACAAAAAAAATAGCTAGGCATTGTGGTGGGCACTGTGGTCTTAGCAACTTGGGAGGCGGAGGCAGGACCTGCTTGAACCCAGGAGTTGGAGGTTGCTGTAAGCTATGCCACGGCACTCTACCCATGGGGACAGCTTGAGGCTCTGTCTCAAAAAAAATAAAATTTTTAATTTTATTTATTTATTTTTTTTTGAGAAAGAGCTTCAAGCTGTCGCCCTGGGTTGAGTGCTGTGACATCACAGCTCACAGCAACCTCCAACTCCTGGGCTCAAGTGAGTCTCCTGCCTCCACCTCCCAAGTAGCTGGGACTACGGGCACCTACCACAACACCGGGCTATTTTTTGGTTGCAGCCATCAACCAACTAGTGACGGCTTTTGGTTTTGGTTGCAACCAACAACAACCATTGTTTTGGTGGGCCCAGGCTGGTTTTGAACCTGCCAGCTCAGGTGTATATGGCTGGTGCCTTAGCCACTTGAGCCACAGGTGCCTAACCAAAATTTTATTTTTTATTATTATTATTATTTTTCTTTTTTTTAGGGACAGAGTCTCACTTTATCACTCTCGGTAGAGTGCCATGGCATCACACAGCTCACAGCCACCTCCACTCCTGGGCTTAGGTGATTCTCTTCCCTCAGCCTCCCAAGTAGCTGGGACTACAGGTGCTTGCCACAACACCCGGCTATTTTTTTGTTGCAGTTTGGCTGGGCCAGGTTTGAACCCGCCACCCTTGGTATATAGGGCCAGTGCCCTACTCACTGAGCTACAGGTGCCGCCCTATTATTATTTTTTAATGAGCTGGAGTCTTATTTTGTCGCTGTTGGTAGAGTGCTGTGGTGCCATTCTGCAAACCTACCCTTCTTCACAGCAACTTCATACTCTTGGGCTCAAGCAATTCTGTTATCTCAGCCTCTCAAGTAGTTGGGACTGCAGGTGCCCACCACAGGCCTGGCTATTTTCAGAGATGAGGTCTTAATCTGGCTCAGGCTGGTCTTGAACATGTGAGCTCAGACAATTCATGCACCTTGCCGTCACAGAGTGCTAGGGCCTCTCCAGTATGTTTTAGTTATTTTGCTGTGCCTCAGTTAGTGTACCCATAAAATAAAGATAATAGTTCCTATCTCTTAGGGTTTTGGGGAAGATTAAATGTGTTAATTGTAAAATAGAATAGGTCTTGCTTATCGTTAAGTGCTACTTAAGTGTTTGTTAAATAAATTTCTTTTTAATTTTCCCGATATATGAGGTTGGTGTTATTTTCCCCACTTTTTTTTTTTTTTTTTTGAGACAGAGCCTCAAGTTGTCGCCCTGGGTAGAGGGCTGTGGCATCACAGCTCACAGCAACCTCCAACTCCTGGGCTCCAGCGAGTCTCCTGCCTCTGCCTCCCAAGTAGCTGGGACTATAGGTGCCTGCCACAACGCCCAGCTGGTTTTTTTTGGTTGCAGCCATCATTATTTGGCCGGCCTGGGCTGGATTTGAACCCGCCACCTTAGGTGTATGTGGCTGGCACCTTACGCATTTGAGCCACAGGTGCCGAGCCAAGATTTGGGTTCTTAAATAGCTTTCCTGGGGTATGTCCTGTAGAATAAATCCTTGAAGGGTTCCATGAGCCAAGGGCTTCATGGTCATAAATGACATCCATTTCTTTGGGATAGAACATAAAATGCCCTTAGATAGGTTTTACATTGAGCTTCTTATTAGTCAGTAACCTTTGAGTATATAAATTGGGAGCTCCTGTAGGATTTATTCACCTCTCAGAGAGTCATTGTCGTGTAGCAAGTTAGTTATTACAGGCTCTGGGACATTCTGTTAGGAAATCGGGTTAACACAGCCTCTCCCAGCTCACAATCGCTTGACGCTCTTTTTAAGGCAACAGTGCATCTGGCAGGGGAACTAGGGGAAATGTTACTTTAAATCTCCTTCACCTAGTGGGTCAGATTGCTAAATAAACATTACAGCTCGAGAGACATCACTTCCCATAGTAGGGAGGGAGAGAAGCTAACTCAAGAATTCAGTTCTTGCTTCTGTTCGCAAAGCTGGTCTCATTTATTTTAAGAGATGTATTCTGCTGTTTTTAAAAGTCATTAGTATAAAAGCAAAAAAAAGGTTTTATAATTCACACATGAATATTTAAATTTCATGGCAACTTTTGTGCTGACCTGTGAGTTCAGCTTCAGGGTCTGGGGTAGTTTGCAACAGGGAGTGTCTCAGAGCTCTGGCGTGGACTTGGGCAGCTGCCCCCATCCTGTGAATTTAATCTGGACACACCCAGCGAGGACACATGAAGGCTTCCCCAGCAGGGGCCTGGCTTCTGTGGGGCTTTTCTGGCTCACCTGCTGCTTGCTTTGTCGTCAGGAGGAAGATGAGTTCATCGTGGAGGGGCTGCTGAACATCTCCTGGGGCCTGCGCCGGCCCATCCGTCTGCAGATGCAGGATGACAACGAGCGCATCCGCCCCCCTCCGTCCTCTTCCTCCTGGCACTCCGGCTGTAACCTAGGGGCCCAGGGGTGAGTGAGGAGCTGTGGGGCTGGCAGATGACAGAAGTCCCTGGGGGCTCTGTGTGCTCTCAGCAGGTCAAAGCTGCCTTCTCCCTGCCAGCCTTCATCCTGGCTCCTGTCCCAACACTGCCACTGCTCACCCTCTTTAGACAGAGAGAGGGGAAAATGTTGGTGTGACGGGTCCTCCGTTCTGTCACCACAATCACTGAGTGAGGTCACAGGGTGGAGGGGAGATGCTGGGCAGAGAGGGGTTGCCCCACACCAAGGCTAGGGTGACAACATGCCTTCCCTGGTAGAGAATTCTGGAGTACCATGCAGTGTTGCTAGTGGACCAGCCTGCGGATTTCTGATGGGACACCCAGCTACCCTGCACCTCCGCCCCCCACTGAGCTTGCTCCTTATAGAATGTCCCCTCTCCAGGGAAATTCAGGGCTTGAACCTTCTGATCAAGGCACTGTGAGTCTTGGGGAACCTGAAAGAGGAAAAGGAATGTTAGACCCCGTCTGAGCCAGCCACGTGAGGTCGGCCAGCGGTCTGCTCCCCTCAGCCACACCCGGGTGATGGCCTGTAGTCTGGGAAGTCCCCTCCTCTGGGTCCCCACCAAAGGTCTGGGAATCTGGCCTGCTCCTCTTCATCCTCCATGGCCAAATGGGTAGCCGAGTGCACTGCCTGAGGCACACCCTTTTCTTGTCTTTCTGGGTCTTCAGTTTTCTGGATCAAGTGACCAGCCTTGTTTCATCCTGAAACTTGCTGATGCTGGTGGCTGCAGGCCAGAGCTTGGGTGGGGCATGCCGGCCTCTCAGGCAAAACCGCAGCAATATTTTTCCTAGTTTAAATGAGAACCAATCCCTCTCTCTTGGCCACATTGAACCTTTTGTTAAACTCCACAGCCAAATCTATCTGTACAACTGAGAGGAACCTACAGTGTACCAAACCCTGGAGCTGATCTGGTTTCACTCCAGGGGAATTTAAGGAGGAAAGTTGTTGGCCATCCCATCGGATGCCGGGATGGCTGGTCAAGTTCTTTGGTTTCCTCTAACTTTGCTGGTTTCACACTCTGCTTTGCTTTCAGCACTATCCCTGTATTTGATTTCCAATAAGCCAAACCCTTCCCACAGCCCAACCCCAAACCCTAGATGATTATGTTGCATTCCCTAAGTGAAATGGCTTCTAAAATTGCATGTGACCTGGGGCTGCAGGTTCCTTCACCCTGCCTACTCCTTACCCGTCCCTTCCCTCTGGCATCCAGCTGGTCTGGGTTGACCCTTAAAACCAGCAAAATGTATTGTGAGAGCTTTTAAGAATGGTAAATGATGTCATCCAGATGCCAGCTACAATAAAATGAATGCCCGGGCCACTGTGTTAAGAAGGATACTGAGGCCAGTTTCTGCTTTAGCAAGAAAGAGGGCTTTGGACCAGAAAGTGGGGGTGTCAAATGTTCACCATTTCTGAGAGGCTCTGTCCAGATCCATTCTGGGGCTCTGAGTTATATTATAGTAGGAAGTTCTTTTAACTTTTCAGTTTTAATTGTCTTTTCTTAAAACTACTGTCCCTGGAACACGAATCCTGTCTCTACTGGCTTCCAGGGCAGCCATGCTCTTCTCACCATGGGAAGGTCCTAATTCAACTCTATGGCCAAATTCTCTGTTGACTTTGGATGTTTTTCTCTGTGCTACTCCCATTGTTCTTTTTCACCTAGAGAAGTTATTTGCCAGTTATCATGGCAAACCGAGGTCTCAGCTTGGACTGTCTACATGTGTCCCTTTCTCCAGGTTGGCCAAGGACTCTGTCCTTTCAGCCCTGAGAACACTGTCATTAACACCACTTCCAAAGCTGCCATAACACCCTGTAGCCATCAAATATTACTTTTCATTCCTTTTAGATGCCAGAGGCAATTTATAAGTTATTCCTCCAGCAGAGATGGCTCTGAACTGGAATCCTGTCATGCCAAACAAATGGCCATTATTAGGGTTTTCCAAATAGCCCATACGTGCTTGGAAAGTCAGTGTGCGCAACACATGGGTTTTGTTCTTTGCTGTTCTTCATCCTGGGTTTGATGAATTGGGTGCTTTCATTGCTGCAGATGCTGAGAAAGAACATCTCTCTCCAGAACCCCCCCTCCCCAGCCATGCCTCGTGCGGGAGGATGCTCAGGGCAGCCCACATCCACCCTTCCTCTCCCGATGGGTTCTGGTACCCTGCCAGGCACAAGCAAAGCACCTCCCTCGCAGGAGTGGAGTTGGGTGGGAATGGGAATGTGTCCTGCAGGGAATAAACCATTCTCCTTTTTGTTTGTCTTCTGTCCCCTGCAGCACCACCCTGAAGCCCCTCACAGCACCCAACATTCAGATCTCAGAGGTGGATGCACCACCCCAGAGCGACCAGACGCTGAGCCCCACAGGTATGAGCCTGGTGGAGGGATCCTCAGGTTGGGGGCCAACTGCATGAAGACCGTTGTGACAGCTACGAAAACTGTTATTTATTTTTGAAAAAATAAAACTGACATGGTTCAAGATTCTAAAGGTGTTATAAGGAAAGGATTAAAATTTACCTACCTCATTTGTCCACTTGGAAGCCACCCAAGGACATCCTTCCCAAGGGATTCCATACACATATGAGCAAATACACACCCGCATGCTTTTATGGGCGAAGGTTTTCTTTTTTTCTCCTTTTTATACACGTGGTAGCATCTTGCATGTGGCTGCCTTTATTTGTCAGTTTATCAGGGATTGTTCCATACAAATCTGTAAAGAACTTCCACATTCTTTACGGCTCTGTGCTATATTCCATTCTATGGAAAAGTGATCATTTATGTAATCACACCCTGCTGATAGATATTTAAGGCACTTTCAGTCTTTGCTATGACAAGCAAGCTTGCAGGGGGTGGCCTTACCCCTGTGTCACTGTACCTAGTTATCCGTACGTCTGCAGGATTCTTTTCAAGGGGAATTTCTGGGTTTGAGAATCTATACATTTGTAATTTTGATAGATATTATCAGTTTGCAATATCTTTTTTTAACACGACATAGATTAAAATTTTTTTTTTTTTTTTGAGACAGAGCCTCAAGCTGTCTCCCTGGGTAGAGTGCCGTGGCATTACAGCTCACAGCAACCTCCAACTCCTGGGCTCAAGCGAGTCTCTTGCCTCCACCTCCCAAGTAGCTGGGACCACAGGCGCCCACCACAACGCCCGGCTATTTTTTGGTTGCAGCCGTTATTGTTGTTTGGCGGGTCCGGGCTGGGGATTCGAACCCGCCACCTTAGGTGTACATGGCTGGCGCCTTAGCCGGTTGAGCTACAGGCGCTCAGCCATATTCTGCATTTCTAACAAGCTTCCAGGTGAGGCCTGTGCGGCTGGTCCATGAGTCACATTTTGAGTAGCAAGGCCCTAGACTACCTCCATGTGTTGTTTAGAATGAACAGGTGAAGACAGGGAGATGAATGAAGCAGGAGGGAGGGGATAACCTAGGAGCAAAACATGAGGAACGCAGAGGGGATAGAATCCCGAGAACCGGCGGAAGGTTTGGTTTTTCTAAGGCAGAAGGAAACTTTCCTCAGCATAACAGGAAAGAAGAAGAAGGGGTGAGAAGAAGAGGGAGTTCTTGTCTGATCTGATGATATCTATCTTTTCAATGAGGTCCTCAGCTGAGAGTGAGGGTGGAGGTGGGGTGTGGGAGTTCTGAGAAACAGACTTATTTTCGTCTCAGGCAGCATCCGGTATGTCTTTGAGGTTTGGATCATAAATTTAAAGTAAAACTCAGCAGCTCTGTTGTGTAATTTTCTCAACATTAATCTGCTTGGGTGCAGGTGGTAGAAGGATGATAGAGTCATCCAGAGTGACTGGGACAGAGGGTAAGAGGAGCCAGGCAGTGGAGGTTGTTAGAAAGGGAGTGATTTTAATGGCAGACCAGGGGAAGTGAGGCCCAGGCACTGACTGGATGGGATACTCGGCCCCTGTTCTCATGGGGCACTAGAGGGGGAGACAGATGTGATTGATAAAATCACACAAATGCGTGCCTATCTACATGTACACGTACATATATGCATGTACTACGTGCAAACATACATGTATACGTAGCAGAACTCTCAGTGCCATACCCATAATCCCTTGAGTTCTATCATCAGTGCAATAGACCAGGCTGATTTCTGGCTGCCAGTATCTGCATGTCTTTGCCTGAGAGCACAGCAGGTCAGAAATACCAGGAGGTTAGTTGCCCTTGAGAGCATTAGAGCTATTAGTTATTCAACTAATAACTAGTGGATATCAGTATGTAGATACCCCAGGGTGGGCTATCCTTCCATGCTGGTTTCATGTAGGCTGAAGCTCAGTTGTCCATGGTAACAACTTACTTGGCACTTCCCCACTCCCTTACTAGGTGTTTTTTAGGGTCATCTTCCAAATAAACCACTTGTGCTCAGATTCTTGCTTCAGGGTCTCTTTCTGGGAACATTCAAATGGAGGTGTATATAATTATAACCTGTGATACATCCTCTGGAGAAAGGTATGGGCTACTATTCGGTTGGGTGTGGGAAAGGGGTGGGGAACCCTTTCATGTTGGAAGACCTCATTAATTTAGCCGTAATTAATAAGGCGCCATTCAAGAAACTTCAATCAGTGATACTTCAAAATGTACGTGATTTTGTAAAAATCTGGGTTCAATAATTTCAGAAGAGGAAAACTGTTCACTTTAACGTCAACCAACCTTTTAATGACTGTGTTGCGTCTGTTTTTTGTTGGAAAGCATTAGACTATTTGGTTGAAGCGTGAAGGTCCATAGTTTCAGTAGATCCTTCAAATGGGGATCAGTCATTGGTGACCTTCAGGGCGTCTTGGTCTGGGTTAGGTAGAAGAATGCACATTCATAGCAATGAGAGGTTGAGTGGTTGAAAAGCAAGAAAGCCGTTTTTGTGCATGCTGCCAAAGGCGTGGGTATTCTGCATTTTTCCATATTTCAGTTGGATCTTTCTTAGCATCAATGACTTTAAAATGTCATCTACTGAGAGCTCAATAGATTCCATCTGTAGTTATTTAGGTGCCTTGGTGACATCAACTAGGCCAAAATACTAATTTGAGTGTGATGTCATGATTCTTAACGGCAGTGAACCATTCATCGCATTTTCCAATTAATAGGTCCCTCACAGCTTCGTATTCTTCAGATGACTTGTACAATCATCCTGTTTGTCTATGACCTTTGCTAACTGGGGAGAATGTTCAAAATTTCCTTTTGAGGAAAAGCTTTTTGAAAAAAGATAGCTTTTTTCAAAGTGCTCGGACTTTTTTTTTTTTTTTTTTGCCATGTATTACATATAGACTGAGTTTTACCTTGCAGAGAAATATTCGATGGCTCAGCGCCTGTACCTCAGTGGCCAGGGCACCAGCCACATACACCAGAGCTGGCGGGTTTGAATCCAGCCCGGGCCTGCCAAACAAGACAACTGCAACCAAAAAATAGCCGGGTGTTGTGGTGGGCGCCTGTTGTCCCAGCTACTCCGGAGGCTGAGGCAAGAGAATCGCTTAAGCCCAAGAGTTTGAGGTTGCTGTGAGCTGTGACGCCACAGCACTCTACCAAAGGTGACAGCTTGAGACTCTGTCTCAACAACAACAAAAAAGAAATATTCAAGTATTTTTTTCTTGTTCCTTTGTCTCGTCATTCGCTTTGATTTGGCATGATATCCTACAGAAAGGCAACATGCCTATAGAAATCTTTCAACAATACACATTGTTGATTCTGTTCTTTATAAAATGGAATGGCAAATTCACACTGAATGCCTTGGCTACCTCCAAGGTAAAAAAAAAAAAGGTGTTCAGCTTTTGCATGTTGAAAAACTGACGATGCCATGTTGCCTTTGCACAAATATAGTTAACCATACTTATAACTTGTTGCAAAATGTCACTTACAATAGTAGTTTTAGCAAAGAGATTTTGCTGCTGCAAAATACAAAGAAAAGAAACGAGAGCATCTGGACCTGGTGATACTGTTTTCGATCTGTGCAACAAGCCCTTCGTATTTTCCTGTCACAAAAGGTGCACTGTCTGTTCATCCACTTGCTAAATTTACCAAATTCAGTCCAACTTCACATTTATTTTGAAAGTTGTTGAAGATATCTGTTCCCTGTGTTCTGCTCTCAAGAGTGCCCAGAGTGAGTAATTCTTTTCTTTTTTTTTTTTTTTTTGAGATGGAGTCTTACTCTGTTGTCTGGGTAGAATGCCATGGCATCATCATAGCTCACAACAACCTCAAACTCTTGGGCCTGAGCAATCCTCCTGCCTCAGACTCCCGAATGGCTGAAACGACAGACACCTACCACAACGTGTAGTTAGTTTTCCTGTTTTTAGTAGAGACGGGGTCTTGCTGTTGCTCAGGCTGGTCTTGAATTCATGAGCTCAAGCAATCCACCTGCCTCTGCCTCCCAGAGTGTTAGGATAACAGGCGTAAGCCATGTACTCACCTGGCCATGAGTAATCCTTTGTAGCAAAGGAAATCTGTTATGACCCAACCGAAGTGTAAAACCTGTGTGGAGTCAGTAGTATCGGTTGATTTATCCAAAGTGATTGAATAATATATACTTTCCTTTTGAAATGTTGCATGAAGTTGTTCTGTTACAATGAAGGCTCGTGCATGCTGCTGATTAGTAGGGTTCTCCTAGAAAGAGGCAGTAGTTTGCACTTAGAAATGTTACTGGGGTCTGAGCATTTTACAACTTCAACAATGCACTCTTTCCCAATTTCAACATCACTGAATGGCTTCCCTTTTGCTCTGAGCAAATAACAAACTTCATAAATTATCTTCAGTGGCATTATTTCCAGGTCTTATTGATGCTTGAAAGAATTGTCTTTGCTCTTGCTTTTTCAGCTTTTAATTTCTCCAGTACTAACTTTGGCACCTCTCTCTCTCTAACTTAAAATATCTGTGGTCCTTATGAGTGTTATAATGCTGATGATTTCTTTATTGTATTTATTTAGAGACAGTGTCACGTTGTCTCCCTGGGTATAGTGCTGTGACATCCTAGCTCACAGAAACCTCAAATTCTTGGGCTTACGAGATCCTCTTGTCTCAGCCTCCCAAGTACCTGGGACTATAGGTACCCATGACAACATCCGGCTAGTTTTTCTGTTTTTAGTAGAGACAGGGTCTCACCCTTGCACAGGCTGATCTTGAACTCCTGAGCTCAAGCAATGCATCTGCTTTGGGCCTTCCAAGAGTGTTAGCATTACAGGCAAGAACCACTGCACTGGCCTCACTGAATTTCTTTAATGTTGATGTTGCAGTATCACAAAGCAAGCAAATCACCTTATCTTTAGCAGAAACAATTACAATTTCCATTCTTCATTAAAAAACCTGTTTTCTTCCTTCTACATTCTCTTGGTCGTCTTTGACTTAATGGACCACTTAGTAGACAGAACTAAAAAATACTGTCGAGTTGTGCAACTATTCACAAATTCCTCTTCAAACAGAAACACAGTGCCCTATTATCAAATGCTGATAAAATACTGGCATACTCAACCCCTATAAACTCTTACCAACCAGCCTCGTGGGGTAGTGGTCAGCCTGGGGAAGTCAGAACTAAATTAATTTAGCCCTTCTGGCTTACTAATGTTCTAATCGTGCTGGTCAATCTGGGTGCATTATTTTGTTGAAACTTATTTTATTCTTTGATATTTTAAATATATCCATTTTAAAATTAAAATATGCAACAAAAGTCTTAATAAAAATAAAAGGTTTTGTTCTGTAAAATGTGGATTTCAAAGGTCACATGTGGCTTTAAGGCTGCAGGTTCCCCATCCCCTGTGGGGGGTGTGGCAGGAATCTGCCCCAGTATGAGGTGGGAATGTCAGGGATGTGGGGGTAGCCAGGGGAGAGATCTGTGGGTTAGGATGTAAAGGAGGAACATGGTGGAAAGGACAGGATGTATTTGAGCATCTGAAAGCCTCTGTGGCCTCCGCAGTGGACCAGCGACATAGAGCGAAGCTTAAAGAGGCCAGAGCCTGTAGGGTCTTGGAGGACGTGGCTTATGTATTCAGAGAACACTGAGAAGCCATTAAAGAGTCACAGTTGGTCAGTAACAAGATTAGACCTGCCTCTGACAAAAAGTGGAAAAGAACAGGTGAGCCCATATGGGAAGGACAGATTTCAGAGGCCACTGAGTTTGCTCGTGGAGGAGTCTCACCAGATGTTTGCTGAAGTGGAAGGTAACTATTAACTACATATTTGATTGACCAGAACACCCTATTTCCTGACCAAGGTGAATAATGGTTTACCTTCATTAATTAATATTGCCCCTTTTTTCTGGGCCGGTGCACTTAACGCCAGCAGCCCTTTCTCTTGGGTACAGCATTAACAGGATAAAGTCCTACTTTGTTTCATTCCCCGCTTCCCTCCTTTTCCCTCCCTTCTTTCTCCTCCTTCCCCTCTTCCTCCTTCAGATAATCCTGTTTAGTAAAGTTGATTATTTCTAGGGTCTCCATTTTTTCTAAGGGTGACATTTGAATCTTATCTCTGGCCATCTCAAGACACTGCAGATGTGGTCACTGGGAACAGAATTGTGCTTTGTGAACGAGGTAGTTTTAAAGTGG
Source organism: Galago senegalensis (assembly GCA_963575145.1). Taxonomy (NCBI): domain Eukaryota; kingdom Metazoa; phylum Chordata; class Mammalia; order Primates; family Galagidae; genus Galago; species Galago senegalensis. The sequence goes on from CAUYTI010040052.1 coordinate 28,146, forward strand.
ATCTTTAGTTAAACGCCATCAAAATGCAAAAAAAGAAAAAGGTTCCCAAATACATTCACTCCTTTGGTAATACTGCCATATACACATCCAGCGTGCAGCTATGCTTCTTAGGAGAAAGGAAATTCCATTCTAAAGGTAATTTATGTAAAAAATTGTGTGTGTGTGTGTGTGTATGTTATTTACAACTTGAAATCTTTTTTTTTTTTTTTTTGGCTGGGGCTGGGTTTGAACCCGTCACCTCCGGCATATGGGGTCAGCGCCCTACTCCTTTGAGCCACAGGCACCGCCCTCCAACTTGAAATCATGAGCCATCGAACATACTTTCAAGAGTTGAAAAAGTGGAGACACACATTCAGGGATGACATACATCTGATCATCAATGTGGTCTCACATGTGGTCCCTGTAAATAAATTACTACTGAAGGTGCCGGAAATATAGTAATAGACTACAAATATCCCAGCCAGCAAATTTAAATTTATGGCACTGCAGAAAGTAACACGAGACAGAGGACCAGGGAGGGGCTAAAACCCAATCGGTAAATTATTCTCCAGTATACATCATAGTCACAATTGTTCCCTTTTCCCTCTTTCTTTTTATAAAAGTCTCAAAATCCTTGCTCATCCCCTTCTGCCACCCAGTTATTAAAGAAAAAAGATACTAGAAGTCTGAGATTTTGCCTAACCTTTATATCCAATATTTTCATTGTCTTAAAAATGAATCTTGAGTCGTCAGTGAGGGTTGTGTTTCGTGACACCCTGGGGTGGAGAAGAGCTATCTGTTCGTGGAGTTTTTCCATTCTTGCCCTGGTGTCCTCTTTTGGCACAGTCACTCATCACCCCATGCCTCTTATCCTGTGTTCTGGCAGGATTTGAGACATGCAAATTGCAAACTGGTAAATAGCAACTTTGCATATTTTGAATAGAAGAGGACAACGTGGTACCTCTCGTTCCATTCTCAGGGAAATGTGAGATAATGGGGAGCAAGGGCAAGGGGGGCAGACTGAGGGTCCTAAGTATTTTCTTCAGAGTGTTTATTATGCTTCTTAAATCTATTGTACACTAATGAATTAACTTGAATTATTTACATGGTCAACCTTTGAGACAATAACTTGATTGAATCAGAGGATACAAATGTATCATTTCTCTGGGAGATCTAAAGGCAGGTTTAAAGTGAACGTATCAGGACTTCTTGGGTCTTTCCCTACAAATATTGGTTATAAACCCACAGTTGCTCGTGCTAAGTGACATTATGTCAGAAATCAAGAGAATGTGGTAATATATTTCTTAGGGGAATCAATAAACTCCCTTGTGAGAACATGTGCCCTGGACAGCCAACTCTTAGGTGACAAATTTCTCAAGTACAAAAAGTCTTTGGACTCTGTTTCTTTGTGAATATCATGCACTGTTTGACACAAGGATGTTCATTTCCTAAAATTTCAGTGTAACTTGAAATGACGTGGTAAGAATGGTTGAGTTTTCATTAAATTATGGGTCTGGTGTCTTTTGGGGGGGGGGGAATGTTTGGCCTGGCAAAAATGCTTTCGTTTTACTACTAAAGTTGTTAAGAACCTAAGGTTATGATCCAGTTAAAAGGATCAAGTTCAAATATTTTTAAAATCTAGGTTTCCATCAGGACTCAGAAAAAAATCCTGGAGATTGTTGTTCACGTCTCTTCTGCTTTGGGTTATTTTTTTCTTCTCGGTGTGTGCACATTTTAAGGAATTTTTGTGAAAGGTAAAATCTTGTCTATTTGTAAAGACAGACGAGGCACAAGTGATTCTGAAGGTGGAGCCTTTCGGAGGTACAGCAAACAGCTTGCATCTTGAATATTTTATGAGATCTAGGTATTAGACTGATGTTTCTGATGCAGGAACACAGCGATCTAGGAACAAAAGGGAAACAGGACTAGCGAGCGGACTGTGAAATTTCTTAAAAATATTAAGTGATCCTAAGGCTGAACATTGGAGTAGATGATGCTACCTCAGATTGTTCCTAATAAGGGCTTTTAAAGCTTACCGATCTATTGGTTGGGTCTGCACTAATGATGTACCCTTGAGGATGCACGTGTAAATAAGAGGGTTGATTTATAAGGGCACAATTGTGTCTTTCAGATATATTCGGTCCAAGTCTACATATTGCAAATAAATGGAGACAATTATCTGAATATTCCAGGGGTGCAACCCTTCATCCTCCCCTCCTCCCCCATTTAGAGGCAGTCTAGTATGTGAGGTGAAGAGGAGAAAAAGAAGAACAAAAAGTCTAAAAAGCAAGTTGAGAAAAAAAATGAAAGAGGGAAAAGCCTAAAAAATACTTGTTAAGAAATATCCCCTGCTTCTCTTATCCTAAGAGGAGAAAAACAGATTTCCAGGTGCCGCCAGGGAGCAATGTTTTCCTTAAAAAAGAAAATAAAAAAAGATGATGATGAAAGAAAAAGAAAAAATCACAAGAAGTTGTCCTGTTAAATCAGCTACACATGGAATCTGTGTAAGGAAATCAGCCTTTTTGTTACAAATAGGTTTTAAAAGCCCTAGAGAAGAGAGACGTGAACAGAAGCAGCATTATCCACTAACAACCTAACTCCCTTTCAGACATCAGCTCGGCATCATTGAACAGGGGGTTTATCTGAAGATAATGACTCATCTTTATTTCTTTCAGGATATAAAACTTGTATTTAAATCAATTCAGAGAAGCACTTTAGCTTTAAACATTAGCGAGCAGGGAGAGCCTGTTTAATAAAACAGCATTATTTCATTTTCAAAAAATGATACTGGCAGTAGCTCCAAGTTTAAATTCTGTATTCTTTTCCTCAATTATAATTATAGATGGATCCGAAAAGAAGCATGCCTATTAGTGTCATATTTATTCTTTTTGACAGGTGTTAAGGGACTGAACATGAAATGATTCAAAACGCAAATTCCCATCCAAACACAATTCTTGTCATCAGCATGGGAGGTTTAGGAAAGGCCCTCCAGCAAACCTTTTCACAGGTCTGGAACGCTCCGAATATTTTAGAACAACCACATTCAGGATCGTGGGGGAGAACTTGTCTTCTGGGCTGAGGTCCGGGGTAGCAAGGAAGTGTGGGCGTTTGAGGTAAAGAAAGCTGATAGTTGGGGCCAGCTTTCTCTTTTCATTGGGCGGGCGGGGATCGGGGAGCCTGCACCCAGTAGGACCCCGAGTCCCGTGAGCGGCCGGCAGAGGGCGCTCGACCGTGGTCGCCAGGCGGGGGGCGGGGCTGCGCGGCTCCGGGGGCGCAGGCGCACTCGTGGCCGCCGTGGCTGCGGCGTCCGGGGCTGGCGTCCCCAGTGGAGGCGGGTGAGCCGCGCTGCGCAGGCGAGGGCGGGGGTGCGGGGGCAGCCGCGGTCGGAGCCACGCGGGGCGGCGGGGGCGGGCCGGGGATGTGGAGGCCGTGGGCGTCCTCCGATCCGTGCAAGGCCTAGGGGCGACTCGCACCTCCCCTTTGTCCTCCTCGTGCGCTCTCGTGTCCCCAGAGAGCCGCGTGCACCGAGGGGGCGGCTCGGCTTGTCTTAGGCCTCGCTGGGCTGCCTCGGAGGAGCGGGGTAGGCCTGGTTCGCGAGGGGGTGGGCGCTGGAGGTAGCCCGGGGGTCTCCGGGCCGCTACTGCAGTGCTCTTTGCTTGGCGCAATGCTCCTTGCTTGGCGCAGTGCTCGGGCCTCAGCCTTAGTTTGTCCATTTTTAAAAGGAGACGTGTCCCCTTTATGTCTCTCTTTGGAGAAACCCATCAGCCTGAGTAACCTTAACACTTTGATTTATGTTTCTTAATAACAGGGCAAGTCCCTCCGTAGCCCAAATCCTTTAGCTCTTAGGATTAATCCTTTTTGCTGCTGCTGTTTTAAAAATCAGTTTTATTGAGATGTAATTTGCATAATATACAATTCACCTATTTAAAGCGCACAATTCACTATCTTTTTAGTATGTTTACAGCGTTGGGCATCATTACCATAATCAATTTTAGAACCTTTTCATTACCCCAAAAAGAAGCACCTTTAGCCCTCACCCCTCCATCTCCTCCCATTCTCTCCCCCCCCCCGCCCCCCGCCCCTAGGCAACCACTAATCTTATGTCTCTGTATAGATTGGCCTTTCCTAGATATTTCCCATAAATGGAATCATATTTTATGCAGCCTCTCGTGACTGGCTTCATTCACTGTGCGTAATGTTCTCAGGGTTCACCCAGGTGGGACCACGTGTCGGTACTTCATTTCTTTATATTGCAGAATATCGTTCCATTGTCTGCACCACATTTCGTTCATCCTTTCATCAGCTGATAGACCCGCACACTAACCTTAACTCCTCACCACCACCTAGCCAGACCCTTCTGGATCTGACCTGGCCTAGGACAGAATCATCTTTGTTCTTGCCTTGGCTCCCTGGGCTAGGGCGGGCCTGGAAGACCTTTCCTCCCCTAGGCCTTGATGCAGGCTGCAAGCTGCTTTTTCTGTTCACCACCCCTCCAAGTTCTAGTTGTTCTTCAGTCCTCAGATTTCATGTCCCTCTCTCAAGAAACTTGGGACTCTTGATCAGGTGAGGTACCCCACGAACCATTCTCTCAGGGAACTGAATTCCACTTTGTAGTATTGTATTATAATTGAATAATTTGTTTCTATTCTTTTCTGTTAGCATATGAGTTCCCTGGGTTAGGGACTGCCTTGTTTCTGTTACCTCTAGCACCCTTTTGGTGCTCAGCGGTTATTTCATCTCTTAGAGCCATGCACACGTATGCGTCAGGTGCTATGCTATACTAGGGATACAATCCTGAACGAAATCAACTCCCTCCTCACGTGGAGCTTCCATTCCAGTGGTGAATACAGACAGATAGAAACAACTGAATCTGTTTAGTGAACAGTATCATGAAGAAAGAAGGGATTGCAGTGTGGTCAGAGATGTCCTTTTGAGACTTGGATACGAGGTGAGGGAGGGAAGGGAGTCATGTGGGTACTAGGGAAGGGATCAAGGATGTGATGGTCAGTAGGGGCCAGAAGGAGGAATGTGAGAGGAAAAGCATAAATGAGGAGCCTTCAGCTCAAGGGTCATCTCAGATGAGCCCTAGCTGTGTGTAGAAAGAGCTGGAGTTTTGAATTTTGTATCTGGATATGAAGCCAATCCATGGCTCTAGCTCTGCGTGACCTGGGTGACCTGGAGCCTCCACCTTCTTCCTCTGCAGAGTGGGAGTGGGAGTGGTATAACTCCACTCTATTAATGGAGTTATAGATTAGATAGTCCCTGCAGAGTTCCCAGCCCAGTGTTTGAAGCCTGGTAGGTGTATGATCCATGTTAATTGCCTCCTTTTGCTCTCTAACTAGGATGGTGTAGCCTGTGTAGGGGAGGCCATGGGCACAAAGCGGTCTAACACCAGAGTGATTGAGTAAGATTACTGGTCACGCTGCTCTGAGGAGCCCAGCATTTTGCATGATATCTGGTTCGCTTTGTCTGGGACAGTTCACCAGCTTCACTTTAAACTGACAAAGGCTGTGGGTGGGTTCCACTGACAAACGTGATATTCAGGATGGTCCCTAGCCTTTGAGACAGCAGGTGTAGTAGAAAGAGCAGAGCATTCAGAGCCAAAGGACCTATTTTGAGACCTGGCTCCGCTGGGTTCATGACTAGAGGACTGCCTCTTTCCTCCTGGCTTTAGTTTTCTCTGGTAAATGGGAATCAGTGCATGTGTATTGAGCTTCTGTTTGGCCCAGGCTCTGTTAATAGTGGAGGAGTGACTAATGCAGTATAGTCTCTGTGCTCCGGAAGCTTATAGTCAGCAAGGAACACAGCCAAATCATGGAAGAAAGGGTAAGATGTTCAGGCACCTAACTTGCTGGCCCTTGTGCACTTCCCAGGTTAGCTAGCTTGATCTTTACAAAACCCATTCTGAGGTAGGTATTCTGTTCGTCAGTTTACAGGGGAGGAAGCAGAAGTCCAGAGAAGTCAGACAAACTGCCCCGGATCCCACAGCTAGTAAAAGGTTACCCTCTAAACTAGGGCTGTTTGTCTCCAAAACCTGTGTTCTTATATCACAAAATGCATACATGGTTCCAATACACTGTGTTGACTCTGTAATGGGGTATATGTGGCAGGGATGAAAGCCTTAGGGGGTGACATGGGAGCTGGATCTTCAAGGATAAAGAGGAATTCTTGAGGCAGGTAAAGAACTCCAGGAAAGGGAAAGAGGTTGAGCATATTTAAGAGATGGTATCAATAAGAGCAGCTAATAGTAATACATAGTATGTGCCAGGCACTGTGCTAAGTAGTCCAGGAGTGATATTTACTCTTTACAATTGTCCTATGTAGGAAATACTACTAGGTCTCTGTTAATGGATGGAAAACAGAGTTTGAGGTAGAAGTTAAAAAACTTGCCAGGAGTCTGACAGCTCTCAAGTGATGGAGCCAGGATTCAAATCTAGACTCTTTAATCCCAAAGTCCATGAATTCAACGTCCAAGTTCAGTCTGTGGCTAAAATGCAGGAAATGTGGGAAGAATGGCAGTAGGGCAGATGGAGAAGTTGGAACAGATTTCAGAAGGCCATGGGTGAAGAACTCCCCACAGACGTTTTGTGGAAGGGGAAGGACCGGGTGTACTTTTAGGAAGTGCCCTTAAGTGGTGTTGCGTGGACTGGACTGGAAGGAGAGAGACTAACAAGGTGTTGGGGGAGTCCAAGCAAGGCATGGGTGCAGAGCTGGGAGCCTAGTGCCTTTGGGGATAAAGGGAGCTTGGGGGGAGAGGGAGGTTAGAACCTTGATGGTGTGGTAGAGGGGCTGGAGAAGGCAGGAATGACTGCCCCGGTTCTAGCTGGGGTGAGCATATATCTGCAAGGTGGAGCCCTGGAGTGGGCAGGGGGCAGGAAGCAGAGCTACTCCATTCCTATTTTTCAGCTTTCCCTGTCAAGAGGAGTAATTGCATATTTAAAAAATGGCCTGTGCTGGCTTAATTTAGCTTGTATCAGTGCTCAATAGGGTATAATTTCTGGCTATTTTCTGCAGTTCCATTCTTTCTTTTTTTAATATATGACTTTTTTTCCATTTATTTTTAGGTACCCTATGTCGAGACACAGGTTGGGGAAAAGGACGTCGGGGTTAAATGGTACTTATAGGCCTGTTTCTCAGCACCTGTGCCAGTGCTCCCACTTGGCTCCCAGGAAATTTCCTTTGTAGCTTTATTTTCTCTCTTTTCCTTTATTCTGTCCTATTCTCTTTTGGATTTTGTAAGAGCTTTTTGTTAAGCGTTTCTTAGCTGCCCTTTCCTTAATCTGTGTAGTTGATGTCAGCCCCTGGTGACTCCCCACCCCCCTCTATATGCAAGGGGAAGCTAAAGATGATGTCCTTGTGTTTCAGAAGGTTTTGTAGAGAAGGTTGAGAAGTACTGGGTAATAGTAAAGTTGAGTCCTTTTATAAAAACTCTTCAACCTGCTCCTGCACAAGCTCTCTAGTGGGCTCCTTAGCCCTGATCCGATCATAATTTTTTTATGATTGGCTTGGATATGGAGATGGCAGGTGGTGTCATGAAGCAAATAAGGGCATGGGCTTTGGAATGAAATAGACCTAGATTTGATTCCTGCCTTACCACTTAACGAGCTGTATGATTTCTGGCAAGTTAACCTCTCAGAACCTCAGATTCTTCCTCTATAAAATGAGGCTAATGATACCAACCCTATAATATTATTGTAAGGGTGAAGTGAGATAACATGAAAAGCTTTCATAAATTTGCCTGTGCATTCACTCCCTGAGTAGTAGGTAGGAGGACATGCTGTGAGCTTTGCAGAACGTTCTAGGTCAGAGAGCCAGGTACAGCAGATTGTTCATCTCTGTGGTCCGAGGGCCAACTCCAGAATTATACACATGCTGGATGCTCTGAATGATGCTGCAGGGGTGACTGATGATTACAACAAAAAGAGTTAATTTCTTTCTCTTTGTGCCCCATTTGTACTTGGTATGTGGTCATTTCTATGCTCTTGTTATGATGAGTTGAGTTGGATAACGGAATCAGACACCCAAGGCTTGTGGCAGATTGTGAGTGGACTAAACTCATGAAACACAAGATAGAGAAACAGAGTTGAGAATAGCTCATGGAAGGCTCGGCACCTGTAGCTCAGTGGCTAGGGCTCCAGCCACGTATTACCAGAGCCGGTGGGTTTGAACCCAGCCCCGGCCGGCCAAATAACAGTGACAACTATAACCAAAAAACAGCTGGGCATTGTGGCAAGCCCCTGAAGTCCCAGCTACTTGGGAGGCTGAGGCAAGAGAATCGCTTAAGCCCAATAGTTTGAGGTTGCTATGAGCTGTGATGCCATGGCACTCTACCAAGGGCAACATAGTAAAACTCTTGTCACCAAAAAAAAGAGCTCATGGAAGAAAGGTGCCTTTGAGCCAAATGCCAGGGCCACATGAGGGCCCAAGCAGAGAATGCAGTCTGAGCACATTCCTTGAATTCCAAGGTCAAAGGAGGTGACAGGGCCACTGCTTGGTGGAGCTGGTTTACATAACTATTGTTTTCCTATTGGAAAGTATGTTTAAAATTAATATCAGTAATGGGGTATGCATGCCCCAAGGAGGGAAAAGTTAGGAGATGATAGCATTTGCAGGATGCTTACATTGGAAAAGGGATGGTGTGTGGTAGAGAGGTAGGCTGGGATAGTTGACTGAATAATGAAAAGCTGGACTTGGGGGTAGGGAAGACTAGCTTCCAAGAGCAGAGCTCAGACTAAGAGTAGTGTTTACAGTGGTAGTGTTCAACTCAGACCCAGATGGACTTTCCAGCAGCTTGAGCAGGGTGAAAATGGAGTGCTTGTGAGTTCTCTGCCACAGGGGAGCATGTGATGGGGGAAAGCTGGATGACTCTCCACCAGGAGAGAGAACTTTTTGTTGTGAAAAGTTTCAAAATACAGTAGCACTTCTGTAACGTTGACCACCCAAGGGGCTGTAACAAATTGATGAATATATGGAAGTGATCAACATAAAGATCCTCCGTTGAGTACATGTGGTGCATGTCTGGTCTATGAAAATTAGTTCGACTTGAGGTGGTCAACTATGGAGGTTCTGCTGTATGTAGAAGTTAAATAATAGCACAGTGTTCAGCTTTAGTGTCTTCCATCTAAGTATAGTGTTCACATGTCATTACATTTCTTTATCTTTCTTACTCAGTCTCTTCCTTTGGTTATCTCTTACTGAACTGTTTGTAACTAAGTTGGAGACCCAATGATGTTTCATGTTTAAATACTTCACTTGCATCTCCTAAGGAAAAAGGCATTCTCCTTCATAACCACATCATCAGTATTATGCCAAGACCATTAATAATAATTCACAGCATCATTTAATATCCAATTATGGGGAGATTTCCAGTTGGGAGGTTGAAAATGCACTGTGAACTATGGAAGATGGCTGGTGGGGATCTGAGGACAGGTGGATGCCCTTCTAGTAATCCAGGAAGAGCCTGAACTAGAAACCTAAACCATAGCAATTTAGGGTGATGAGGGCTAAGCCTGGTAGTGGGGTGCTAGGTCAGTAAGGACCTCTAGGAGAAAGTGTCAGACCACAGCTGAGTGTTGAAGAGTCAGGAGAGCTGCAGGCAGTAGAGAGGGGGCACCATAGGCAGAAGGTGGAGGATTGTTCAACAAATAGATATTAAACGTCGGTTGTGATGATTAGTTTTATGTGTCAACTTGACTGGGCTATGGGGTGCCCAGATATTTGGTCAAACATTATCCTGGGTATTTTGGCAAGGGTACTTTTGATGAGACCACCATTAAATTGGTAGACTGAGAAGAGCAGACTGCCCTCTACAGTGAATGGACTTTCTCTAATGCCTGGAAGGCCTGAATAGAATAAAAAATAAGCCTTCCCTGAGTAAGACAGAATGTTCTTGCTGACTGCCTTCAAACTGGGACATTGGCTCTTTCTGGCTCTACAGCAGCTTCCAGCCCTTGTACTCAAACTGAGATGTTGGGTCTGCAGATGTTAGATTTGCTGGCCTCCATTATCGCACAAGCCAATTCCTTACAATAAGTCTCATACACATATACCCTTCTTTTTGTTCTTTTTCCTTAGAGAAGCCTAACTAATATATCTGCTACATGCTGGACATTCTGTCCCAATGTTGAGACCATAACAGGCCAGCACAACAAGGGTGGTCACAGAGGATGCTATTCAGACTTAATGTGCCTCACGAGGCTGGGGGGTAGGAGGTGCAGGTAAAGGGTAGGCAGGTGTCAGATCAAGAGGGACCTTGTAGGCCGTGGGAAGAGTCTGGTTTTCATTCTGTAGACCAGTACTTTCTACACTTCCTGCCACTTTTCACAATTTTGCCATGTCATCACTTCAAGTATATTGTTTGATACGTTGAAGAAATAAATTTTATGCCCATTTAAAAACTGTGAAAATGGAGCCGATGCCTGTGCCTGAAAGGAGTAAGGCACCAGCCCCATATGCCAGAGGTGGCGGGTTCAAACCTAGTCCTGGCCAAAAAACAATTAAAAATAAAACAGTATTTTAAAAGCATACAAATAGCCTTCTCTATGCTATAGAAAATAAAGAAATGAAAAATTTTTAAAAACTGTGAAAACATGGTTACTTCATACTTTCATTGCACATGAAAATAAACATAAAATTATTATTAATAAGATGTTGGTCCATATTCTACTTAAAATAATTCTAGGTATTGTCCCACATTTCGGGAAAAGTTGCCAGGAATGATGAGGGGTAGGCGTGGATAGCAGGGGCCTTTGGAAAGAGAGGACATGCTGAGATTGGTGCTTTGGAAAGATTCAGGCTGTTGAGTGGAGTATAGATTGTAGGGAAGTGGTTTGGAAACAGGGAGACTGTTGCAGTTGTTCCAGTGAGAGGTGATAAGTGTCTGAATTGGGGATGTGCAGTGGGGGGCAGAGGGGTGCGCAAATCTGAGGGGCCATCCAGAAGTAGAATTTGATGGGATTTAAAACCAAAGGCATGGGGCTTGAGGGAGAAGGAGGAGTCTGGATTGCCTGGGAAGAGGGAGGTGCCATCACAGAGGCAGGGGGCTGGGGGGCAGTGGTGGGGAAGCTAAGGTCACATCCAAAGGGCAGGATAAGCAAAGCAAGCATTGCCAGGGCTAACAGGTTTGACTCCAGCGTTACCAAGGATGCTGTGAAGGTCATTGCCCCTTAAATACTAGCAAACCCACGCTTTAAATTAAATTAAAGCACTTTTAGTTTAGTTCCGCTAAGTGGACCCACACATGTATTCTCTACTAGTTATTACTGAGAATGACTAAGTATTATAATTGAGCTGAAAATAATCTGCCGCCCATACTTGCTGGGTTGGTTACTAAGTATTGCTTGGGTTTTTAAGCAACGCAACAAAGTTGTGCTCTTTCCAAATGTTAATTTTGAGGACTCCAGATGGTGACCATCTGTTCCACGACTAGCATTTTACAATATTTGATTACTACTTTATATAGTTTGGGAAAACCTGCCAAGGGAGTCTGCCCATCAGGCTGGGGGCTTTGGTGGTATGTTCTCTGCGGTTGCCCTTGAAGGTCTTGGCCACTATTCCGTGGTGTTCCCCATGGTCTGTTGAGCTAAAGGGTGGCTGGCTGGTCAGAATGGCAAATTGGCGATTCATAGCAGGAGGAACGTGAGGAGCCCTGTCTTGTTCAGACTCTTCCTTAGAGCTGGAACCATCAGAAGCTCATCAGGGAAGATTCGAAACTACCTTCAGGTAGGTGGTTTTAGGGCTCAGGTGAATCCTTTGGGCCTGGTTTCTCTTGGGGTCTCAGCTCTGCCATCTGCTCTGTGGCTGCGGCCCCAGGCCTCATGAGGAGGCAAGGTGGCTTCACTGAGAGACAGATCCTCTCAGCCTCAAGTCTAGTGGGAAAGAGCTGGAGTCCTTTTGGTCAGTTCTGTGGTGGTGTTGAGATGTACTCTGGTCAGCTCCGCTTTTGTCACACGTCCATCTCTGTAGCAATCCCTGTGCCCACATGAATGCTGGGCTCTGATTGGTCAGGCCAGGGGTGGAGTCCCACTCAGACCCTGGGGGCGGAGGGCTTGGAAGGAGTTTACCCCAAATCGCACATTAGGGCTGTTACCAGAGAGGAGAATAGATGAGGAGGAGGCAGACAACCACCTCTCCACACCAGTGTCAGAGTAAGCGCCCGGGGAACCAGGAGGAACTGGCTAACTCAGCTGTGGAGACACATTTATTGTTGCCAGGAAGATAATGTGTTGGAAATAGAATGAAGCAGCCTCGGAAACCACTTGCTTCATACGTTTCCTTTCTTAGTTTAGGGCACCAGATAGATTTGAGGTTCTGGTTCTTTCTTTTATTGCAGGGACATGGTGAGGGAGAGGAGTTGTCTTTCTTTTATGTTCCTTAAAACTGAGGCCAGTCACCTAATCTCTTTTAGCTCCTTCTTCTGGATGGAACACGGGGCTTCTTCACAGAGGGGACATCTGTAGAGGAGATAACAGGTTCATGCAGTTCCGTGAGCGGGCAGTGAGAGGAGCCCACTGCGAGACATGCTCGGCCAAGGGCCAGCCACAGGCACCACAGCAGACGAGACGCTGGTGGGATGAGAGTTGCTGTTGTACCACCACAAATCAGGCACTGCAGCCCCACCGAGGACAGAGTGATTCCCTTTGTCCCCAGGGAGGGACAGTCAGGAAGGGCCTCCTGGAGGAAATCCACTGAGCTGGACTTGGACTGATGAAGGAGCTTCCCCACATGGAAAGGGAGCTCCCCAATTAGGGAGCCACATGTGCACAGGCACCGGAGGTGGCATCCTTGATGGTTTGGGGGATCTGGGAGAAGTTCGTATGGCTGACGGGGATGTGTCCAGGACATTGGTTACAGAGCTCATTCAGTGTCAGTGTGGAGGAGATGAGTGACAGGCTGGGGCAGGGACACCAGGCAGGTTTCAGGCAGGAGTCTTAGGCAGGAGCTGGTAGGGCAGTGAGCACACAGGGCACTTAATGAAAGCTTACAAGTCTGTGTGTTCTAGAATCTACATTGAAAATGATCTATATTGTCATAGTTTCCTTAAACAGAAGAAAAAGAGATCAGGCTGGAGTTGTGAGTTCTTTGGAGAGAGCCTTGATACAGAGTTAAAAATACGGGCTTTGCAGACACAAGAGATCATGCTGGATAATTCCACTTACACAAAACTCTAGAAAATGCAAACGCTTATATAGTGACAGAAAGCAGAGCATCGGTTGCTTGGGGATGGGCAAGTGCGGAGGGCAGGAGGGCGGGATTACAAAGAGGCCTGCGGTAACCTGGGGGTGCCGGATACCTTCACTCCCTTGAGTATGATGATGGTTTCTGAGGTGTGTACATACACTAGAACCTCTCAGTTGTACACTTTAAATACGTACAGTTGGTTGTGTGTCGGCTATACCTCAATAGAGTGGTTTGGTGGTTTGAAGTCTCTGGAGCCAGACTTCCCGTGTTCAAATCCCGGCTCTGCCTGATCAGCTGGGTGATCTTAGGCACGTTCCCAGACCTCTTTGTGCATACTTTCCTCACATATGCACTCATCACATAGAACATGACAGGACAGACAGGTGTCCGTTGTTCTTACTAATAACACACAGCGAAGCGAAATCATGGCCCAGGCTCTGGGTGTACTGTAGCCACTGTGTGCAGCTGGTTCTTTATGCAGAGGCCCCTGGAATGGTGCTGCTGGAGCCTCAGTGTGCATGCAGATGTCGGGGACACCCTGTTAAGGTGCAGGTTTGGTCTAGTAGGTCTGGGTTGGGGCCTGAGATGCTGTATTCCCATGAGCTTCTGGGGATGTCAGTTTTGCTGGTCCTGGACCATACTCTGAGTAGCAAGGCGCAGACCTGTGGGAGTTCTCCCCTCTGTTGCCTGGTGCCCTGAGTGTGCCTGGCTGATATCAGTTAGAGCTGCTTTCTCAGGATTGCCCTTCAGGGCCTTCCTGCTCTGCCTTAATCTCCTCTGCTCTGCCCATCAGGGATGCCTCCTCGCTCACCATCCCAAGTTGGGTTCCAGAAAGAGGACGCCAGGGAGGAGGCTGGGCATCTCCTTCCACGCTTGCCTTTGGTCTTTGTGGGCCTGCCCTGGGTGGGGAGTGCAGGCTCTGTGGGGTGGGGCTTGAGGGGAACCCAGCTTCTGCTCTGTGTCCAGCCTGCTCCATGGGACTGGGGCCTGGGGGCGGGGCTGAGTGTAGAACTTGGCTTGATGCCTTAGGAGTGATGCTCTGTGTTTTCCAGGGACAGAGGGTCTTGCGAATGGCCCCACTGCCGGGGGCAGAGCTGGTCCGGAGGCCGCTGCAGCTCTACCGATACTTGCTGCGCTGCTGCCGGCAGCTGCCGACCAAGGGCGTCCAGGAGCATTACAGACATGCTGTCAGGCAGGTGGGAGCAGGGCTCTGCACTGGGGGCCTTACGCTAACAGAGGCCTCAGTGTGGGGAGCCTTGGAGGCCAGGGTACAGGGTAGTCTTCAGGCGGTTGTGGGGTGGCAGTTTGGTAAGAGCCAAAGGAAACCAGTGCTAGGCAGTCCAGCTCCTCTCTGTCCTGAAAATGGAGTGTATCGGGGCATGGGTGAGGCAGCTGAATGGAGGATTAGGCTAGAGTGTAGGACAACACGGTTCTGACAGGCCTCCCCACCAACAGTGCACAACCTGAATGTCATCATGAAAAAACATGAGGTGAACCCAAACTGAGGGACCATCTATCACAACTGCCCAGCCTAGACTCACCAAAAATGTCAATGTCTCGAAACACAGAGGCAGAAATGTTCTGGATCGAAGGGGACTAAAAAGACGTGACAACTAAATATAACACACGATCCCAGATTGGATCCTCGACCAGCAAAAAACGTTACTGTGAAGGACATTCTTGGGGCAATGCATGACATTGGAATATGGATTGTAGATTAGATGATAGTGTTGTATCAATGCTAAATTTTCTGAATTTGATTACTGTGGTTATGCAAGAGAATGCCCTTTTCATTAGCAAGTGCACAGTGGAATGTGTAGGGGGGACGGGCACCATGTCTGTGACTTAACTCTTAAATGCTTCTGAAAAAAGCTTATGTATACACAAACAACTATAAACTCAGTGTGGCAAATGATAACAACTGGTGATTCTGGTAGGGAATTCTTTGTATTCTTGCAACTTTAAGTTAGGAATCCCTTCCAAAGAAAAAGTTAAAAACTAAAATTCATACCAATGTAAGGTGAAAAGTAAAAAAGTAGAGGTAGCCCCAGAGGGCTGGGGCTGCGGAAACATGGAGACGGGAGCAGTGAGCTGGTTGGTGTTGAGCTGGTTCCTAAAGGTGGGGAGGGGGCTGGGTAGGGTTGGGAGTGACAGGTCTGGGAGGTGCTGGTTCTTTTTGAAGGGCCCTGAGCACCACTCCAGTAAACTGCATCTCCGGTCGCTTCTCAAGGGTGGACATCTGGTTAGGAGCTCACAGCAGCACCCCCTCTGCACTGGCTCTGGCTGGATTTCCCACAGCCACCCCCTCACTGCATCTCTTCCTTTCCCTGTTGGCTTTCCATGCTGGGCCAAAGAGGCCTCTTCCCCCCAGCTGCAGGGTCCAAGCAGAGGCCTCACAGGGGCGAAAGCAGCTTCCTCTGAGGAGCAAACTAAACAGGGATTGGTGTTTCTCCTTGGACCCTGCTGCCTCCTAACTTTGGGCCCAGCTTCACTGGGGGGAGTTTGGGGGGCAGTCTTCCTTTTGTAACTGTCCTGCTGTCCGGAGTATGAGCTTTGCAGTCAAAAAGACTGTAAAATAGGATCCAAATGTCAATCTTTAGCAGCAAGTTACGATTTGTGAGCCTCAGTTTCCTTATCTTTAAGTGCAACAATTGTAATGACGAGAGATGCTGAGTATAAAGCCCAGAGACGTACCTGGCCTGTGAGCAATACTCAGAAGCTGCTCGTCCTGGGAATTTTGCTGAGTCGTCTTTCCTTGTGCTTAAACTTCTAGAGTTTCCGGGTTCATTCAGATGAAGACAACCCGGAGAGAATCCAGCAGATCATTAAGAGAGCCATTGAAGATGCTGACTGGATCATGAACAAAGTAGGTTCTTGCTGGCTCCACCTGCATGGTGGGGTGACACTGCTGTGATTCTCTGTGACCACTAGGGGCCGCCCCTGCCCTACAGTTGAGAGTGTGCTGAGGCAGTGCCCAGCCCACCAGCCCCTTCCTCCAGAAGCTCAGATCCTTCTGGTTGCATTTATTTTCTGCAAGGTGGAAGGCTGGTGGTGTCACCTTTCATTCTTAAAGATGAATTTCTGCCTAACGGCGCTGAATGAGCTGAGAAGGGAGGGAAGGGATGCAGTAGTGAAAGCTGGCAGCAGCACTGTGACGTCTCAGAGAGGAGGGCTGTCTTGGGGGGTGAGCGCCCTGCCTCAGGGGTATTCATCCTGGGGTAGAAATAGGAGGAAATACTCAAGGATCTGTTTTTGTGGAGGGAGGAAGTCAGGAATGTAGACTGGCTTCTTGATCCTTAGAAGGACCTAGCAAGCTAGAGGATGCCCCACCTCTATGTCCTCACTCAGACGCCACATCTGGGGCCCAGGGTCCAATTTTTAAACTCAGTGATGGGACTAGCTGGCTTCTGAGGGCCTTCCTCTTCCTGAGATTATTTTTCCTCCAAACAAGCCTCACAGAGAAGGGCGAGTGCCTCCAGTTTCAATTTGACTGTCTCCAGTTTCTGTTTCTTTTTCTTTTTTTGAGGTGAGGTCTTGCTATGTTGCCCAGGCTGGTCTCACTCGTTGGCTCAAGTGATCTTCCTGCCTATCTCCTGAGTAGTTGGGATTACAGGTCTGAGCCACTGTGCTCAGCTAATGTCCTCAGTTTTCTTATCATCCTCCCTCTCTAGCCCCATCAGTTTCCTTTTCTTAAAGGAAAGACCTTCCTTTTCTTAAAGAAGAAAGGGAGTCCAGGTGTGAACTGAGATTTGACTTGTCAGGGGCTCCTGACTGCGCTTCACCACTTCTGAGAAGCCCCTGCAGGAGGCAGGTGAGGCCCGGATGATGACGAAGACTCCAGATTTCACCAGAGTCCTACTCCCATTGGCTTCCCTCCCCTGCTTCTTTATTTTTATTTTTATTTTTTTGAGACAGAGTTTCCCTTTGTTGCCTTCATAGAGTACTGTGGCGTCACAGCTCACAGCAACCTCAAACTCTTGGGCATATGTGATTCTCTTGCCTCAGCCTCCCAAGTACCTGGGGCTACAGGCGCCTGCCACAATGCCTGGCTATTTTTTGTTGCAGTTGTCATTGTGTAGCTGGCCTGGGTAGGGATCGAACCTGCCACCCTTGGTGTATGTGGCCATGCCATAACCACTGTGCACGGGTACTGAGCCCTCCCCCACTTCTAATCTCTCTGTCTTGCAGTATAAAAAACAAAACTGAGACTCGGAGGCCCAGCGAGTGCAGCCACCCTGAACACATTTGAAGCTGAAAGAACTCTCTTCTTCTGGAACTCGGCAGCAGCAGCAGTTTTGAAATAGTCATCGGCCTCGTCAGCTGAAAGAGCATCAAATCAGGGGAGGGAGAAGCGGACTTTGCTCAGACGATTCTTCTCGCCACAGTCATGTTTCCAGCATCCTTTATGTTTGCTCTTCCAGCCAGTCACGATGTGAAATTGGGAGAGAATATGGTGTTTTTTTGTTTTTTTAGTGTGTTTTTTGTTTTTGTTTTTTTGTTTTTTTACTTTGCTCTGAAAGTGATTCATTTATTCTGGAGATCTCTTTACCACTCTCTGAATCCCAATGTAGACATTCCCTCAGGTGGCAGCCTGTACCGAAGAAAGAGGATGGGGCTTAGAACCAGACAGATCTGGATTTAACCCCCCCATACTCCCCCGTGGCTTTTCACAAGTATTGCCTTTGAGCTCCGTTTCCTCTTTGGGAGGATCAAATGAGATGGAGTTGAAGTGCCTCACACAGGATGGTACAGGAGAGCACAGTCAGTGTCCCCTCTGAGGAAGCCGCCCATGCTGCCCCTCCTCTGCCCCAGCACACACCATCTCGGGTCGTGGTCATTTGTTTATAGCTTGCTCTGTCCCGCTTGTGGCCCCTGAGCCCTCATTGCTGTACAGTGCCTAATCTGCCAAAGATCTGTTTTTTCTGGCTCCCATCACTCCATGCCCAGGCAGTACTTGCCTTCAAGGAATTTGTAGTATTCTTGAGTTTATAGTGTCCCTGAGGTGGTGAAATGTGCACGACATGGACAGGGAAGAGGGCCAGAGCAGGGACAACAGACACTGGCAGGTTCAGCGTCTGTGGACCTGTGACTGGCCCTTCCCTGTGTTGTCACCATCGCTGAAGAAGAGAAGGGAGGGAAGGAGAACTGGCCCGAGTGGATAGGGCAGCCAGAGAAACAAAGAGAAGGCGCACAGGGACTTGGGTGTTTCCCAGGGGCACTCGGCCAGAGAGATAAGCCAGCGTGTGTTTGTGTCCTTGCAATTATGTGACTCCAGTGACTCAGATACCTCTATATGTACACGTGTACACAGCTAACAATGAAGTAAACGTACCAGTTTGTGAAAGCTCGTGTCTCTTTTCATCCGGCATGCTGTTCATTCCTAGTCACGTCAGCCCGGTACTGTGCTGTCATACTAGCTGCTGGGAACTTGGAGGGGGATCAGATACAAAGCTGCCCAGGAGCGACTGTTCTTCAGAGATGACCAGGCACCTCTCCTTCTGTTAAGCAACAACTGAGATGGTCAGATTTGTCCCGCCCCGGTACTGTGCTGTCATACTAGCTGCTGGGAACTTGGAGGGGGATCAGATACAAAGCTGCCCAGGAGCGACTGTTCTTCAGAGATGACCAGGCACCTCTCCCTCTGTTAAGCAACAACTGAGGAGGTCCAATTTGTCCCGCCAGGGTGAGGGCAAGTTGAGGGGTTTCAGGCTAGACCAGAACAGCTAGTTCTTCATCCCCACCCTCAGCCCCTCTGCAGCCAGGGCAGCCCACCCTCAGGTGGCAGGTGTGTTGTGATCCTGGAGTGGAGTTGGTTATGCCAGGCCTGTCAGGACAGAGAGGAGTCATGAGTAAAGGCAGGTTAGGGCTGGGAAAGAGTTGGTGTCCTTTTTTCTTGACTGGTCCCCAGGGGTGGTTCCATGATCTTTAGGTGATTGATAGGTGCTTGATCAGTTCTGCTGACCCACTAGGTGTCAAGACAGTGGGTTCCCAGCTCTGGAGTGAGGTCAGCTTGTGAGGGAACCACCCAGGGGTGGGGTTGGCTGACAATGTGTTCGCTGCTTCCCACCAGCCCCTGTGAAGCTACGTTGGGGCCCCAAGGTAGGGGGAGATAGGATCCACACAGCAGGGACAGAGAGGTGACAGGGCACTGCTTGGGGCCTGAGAGAGCCTGTGCTGTCTGTCCTGTGCTCTACCCTCGGGCTTCCAGCCCTGGAGCCCTGCAAGGATTGTGTGGATGGTAGGCCACAGCTCTTAAATGCAGTTGAAGGTTTACAGAGTAGCCTCCCAAAATTTGAAGGAAATGAAAGCTTCTTGACCTGGAGTCAGGCAGTGTGGCATAACGGAAGGTGCTCTGGGGCCAGACCTCAGTTTACATTCCAGCTTCATGGCTTGGTGTGATTTGGGGTGGCGCCATTAACCTGTCAACTTCATTTTCTTCACGGGGATAGGTTGTGCATCCTTCAGCTGATGAGATTAAGGCAGGGCACACAGATGGGCTGTCAGCCATGCCGCCTCCTCCCCTGTCTGTGGATTACCTAGTCATGACCCTTCTCTTTAGGTAGGTCACGTCGTCTCCGTGGAGTCCACTGTACAAGCCCAGTGTCAGCAGGAAAGGATCTGACACCTTTGCTGGTGACCTCTTTGCACTCATGTTGCCTTTCTGGGGTGCATTTAATTTATAAAAGTAAGAAAGAAGCATCTGTTGCTAGAACACTCAGGCCCCCTTTGAGAGACACTGTCACTCCTGGAGGCCGATTCCTGGGGCAGTGTTAGTCTTTAGTCCTGCCACCAGCATGCGCTCCCTGGGACAGAGTCTGCCCTGCCTGTTGTTTCCTGCCGCAGCAGCCACCCCCGTTTTTAGTGAGCCCTTGCTGTCTGCATAGTCCTTCCTCTAAGGCAGTGGTTCTCAACCTTCTTAATGCCGCAACCCTTTAATACAGTTCCTGTGGGTTGCGACCCACAGGTTGAGAATCGCTGCTCTAAGGACTGTGAGGAAGGAGCTCACGGTCTAGGGAAAGATGGATGCAGGTTGCTGGAAGGCTGATCAATCGTGGCTTGTAGGGTGTTATCATAAAATAGATTTATCTTTTTTTCCCAGTACTCCTTTACATTTTTCCTGGAGGTTTTCGTTCTCCCTGTCCCAAGATGAAAACTGGGACAAGCCTCAAAATTTCCTGCTAACCTTAGGTTTAAAAGCCTCAAGGCTGTGGTTTAATTTTAAGTCACCAAACAGACTCAATTCACGTAAGTGAAATGTCTCGTCCAGGTGAAATAAAATTTCAGAAGTTGAATTAAGGTTCAGGCATCTCCTGTCTGCCAGCTGGGATCTTTGTGAACTCGGGGAGCAGCATTCCAGGCAGAGGAGCAGTTTGAGCAAAGGCACAAAAAAGCATCTGTTCTGAGACTCCCACACTGCTCAGTGCGGTTGAGACACTGTGGTGGGTGGAGGAGGTGAGGCAGGAACGGGCCACGAGAACCTAATCCTGCAGTGCCTTGTAGGTCTCGCTAAGGAGCTTGGAACTTCTCCGGAGAGGTGATCTTGTAATCGTTGCTTTATGTAATTTTCTCCCCAACCTGACAGTGAACCCCTTGATGTCAGGAACCATGCATTGGTCTTTGTAGAATCCTCTGGGCCAGTTGTGTACCTGCTGCCCAGGCAGTGAGCCTGAAGTGTTGACTGAATGAAAGAATGGGAATACCAGGCAATCTGTGGTGTCTCTCTCTCTTGTGTGT
This sequence comes from Galago senegalensis, assembly GCA_963575145.1. Taxonomy (NCBI): domain Eukaryota; kingdom Metazoa; phylum Chordata; class Mammalia; order Primates; family Galagidae; genus Galago; species Galago senegalensis. The sequence continues at coordinate 49,038 of CAUYTI010040052.1, forward strand.
GTGTGTTTGAGGGAGAGAGAGAGAGGGACAGTTGACTACTTTACAGTAATGGGAAGGTTGAGAGGTGATGATTATTTCTTAGCTAAGTTGTCTCATCACTGATGCTTGGCAGTTGATTAGAGTCAAGACCGCTTATCGGAGCAGGTACTGGTACCCCCACAAACTCCTTTGGGAAGTTTGTCTCAATACAGAGACTCTCCCCCAAAGCCAAGGCTACCAAACTTTCTCCTAGCTTCCTGAAATGAATCTGTCCCTCTGTCCGTCTTGCCTCCCTAAGAAGACATAACAAACAAAACAACCCCCTTTGTACAATGTTGGGGGAGGCTTGGCAGGTTGGAATGCCTAAGAACAGGTGCTAGAATCAGGGTCAGGTTTAAGTCACCAGTGTCTGTACTTCTACATGAGGAAGACTGAGACTTCCTACCTGATGCTATCGTGATATGGACACAGGAGCAACTTTGGAGACAGTGAATCCTTTCCCGCCAGCATCCAGGGAGGTCCCGCATTCTCTAGAGCTTTAAGCAATGAGTGCAAAAGAGGAGGCTTCCTCAGGCCTCTGAAGCTGCCTAGAGGTCATAACCTTAAAGTTGGCTAAGCCTACCAGCCCCTATGTTCCTAGCCTAAAGCGGTCTCCAATCACCGATCTCACACGTTCCCATTCCCAAACTGATGTGGGCATTCCTTTACCCATATCCCTGTTAACCTCCCTTACCAGGTGCATATGTCCTCTGGCACCCTTGTTCCTTTGCAAATAGCTTCCTCATTCTCCCAGCTTCCCCACCTGCTTGTTCCATGCATACTTGCCTGGATTCCTCTTCCTGCCTGGAATGCACTTTTTGTATCAACCTTATTCACTTGGTAAACACCCATGTCTCTATCAAGACTTGAGTGTAGACATCACCTCCAATATAAAGGTGTTCATTTCTTCCTCTAGTGATGTATTTTCCAAGATATATATTTTTTTCATGTGAACTTCCAAATACAAACTAATCAGATGGCAGGCTCTTTAAAAAATGAACACAATCCAGTCAATGAAGACATGGTATTAAGAAGAAGGGAGATGAAAATTCCTTTTGTATTCTGCTTTATCCCGATTGCATCTCCAAGAGTGATTTTCTTTCTTTCTTTTTTTTGAGACGGAGCCTCAAGCTATCCCCCTGGGTAGAGTGCTGTGGCATCACGCTCACAGCAACCTCCAACTCCTGGGCTCAAGCGAGTCTCCTGCCTCAGCCTCCCAAGTAGCTGGGACCACAGGTGCCTGCCACAACACTTGGCCATTTTTTGGTTGCAGCCATCA
>CAUYTI010040055.1:0-43287 GCA_963575145.1 Galago senegalensis
AGCTACTTGGGAGGCAGAGGCAAGAGACTCGCTTGAGCCCAGGAGTTGGAGGTTGCTGTGAGCTGTAATGCCATGGCACTCTACCCAGGGGGACAGCTTGAGGCTCTGTCTCAAAAAAAAAAAAAAAAAAAAAAAAAATTTACAATGTAGTTGTTAAAAAGAACAAACCAATCTATGGCAATGATATGGAACAGTGCTCAGGAATGTTATATATGGTATGAGCACATTCAAATTAAATAGCAAATGTTTCCATACAGCTTAAGCATGTGCCAGCAAATCTGCACATGTATACAGATATATCTGCTTGTGTGTGGGGGGGCTGCACATGAGACTCTTACAATTATTATCTCTGGAAAGTGAGACTTGAGTCAGAGAAGCTGATATTTCTTGTTTCATCTTTTGTACTAGTTGAAACTTTTAGTTACTCGTATCTTACTTTTAAAGAGAAACCTTCACCATTAGAGTTTATTTAAAGCATTTCAATAGAGGATATTATGTTTTAATATTTTTAAAAGTTAACTTAGACTAAACAATTAGGTATTTTTTTTCTCATGATCTATATTCCTGGCATAGAGCAATTTCTGTTAGATAACAGGTTTCTTTAGTTATAAGCACATTTTTCTAACCTCCTCCAGGACACTCTTGCCCACCAATGTTTCTGTATTGTTCTTTTCCTACTGTATTGCCTGGGGCAACTGACTTGAAGGGAAAAAAAAATCTACATATTCTCTGCCTTTATGGTCCACATTCTGTTGTGAGCAGTTTTGGATAGTTATGATTTGGGATAATTTATGTACACCTTGAAAGCAATAGAGAAAAGCATATCTAAGTAAGTACTTCTTTTCTGAGGGTGTCTAAACCACCTGGGAGACAGGTCTAAATCGGAAGCTTGGGGCTTGGGGCCCATAGACTTAGTTTTAAGTCCCCCTGAATTCCATGTTATTTTTCATGTCATTACAGAACATGAGGTTGTACACAGAATACTGTAGTTTTTAAAGAGCCAAAGGGCGAAGTTGTTCTAATTGAGGAAGAGAATTTAGTACTGAAAATAAGAAAAAAGTATGAAAGCGCCAAAAGATGCATGTGTTTGAAGGAGACGTTTTTGTGCCCTGTGTACCTCCCCTCACATGTTTGAGGAGTCAGCAGGCCGCAGGGCATGTCTCACTCGGAATGCTGTTCCCCTACTTCCATGTACGTGCACAGCTGAATTTTACGGAGACTTGCCAGGAGGCCAAATGGGTGTCAGTGCTGCATTGCACTGAGAGAGTCTCCGGTAACATATTTTCCCTCTGTGTGTGGCACCCTCTGTTATGAAAGTCAAATGGTTTTCAGAGAAGAGGGGTGAGGAATTGGGAGGCTGAGGAAAGGACAAGAGTTTTTACATGGTGCATTGTTCTCTTTAAGCGGAGAAAGTATGAGAGAGGATGTGTGTAGTGGGTTAAGTGGCAGAAAAGAAATATTCTTTTATCAGAAAGATTATCTTCAAGCCAGATGGTAAGAGAAAGTGTGCTACTTTGAAAAACAAATCTAATACCTTTCTTATAAAAATACACCTCTCTTTAATCTGTCTATCTTTTGTTGACTTCCCATCTATAAATTGCCATAATGATCTAATTTTCCTGTTATCTGGAAGATTTGAAGGAAAAAAAATAATAAAACTAATGAGTTGTCCAATCTATTTAGTGTTGAAAGACAGATGTGTCTCCTTATCACAGGACAAAAATAAATCAAAACCTGCCAGAGAAAGTAAGGCAAATAGTGACTGATTCACTGTGATTAGGGTTAGAAATGCTGGACATTCCCTGATGCCAGCATAAACCCAGACTCATCCTGGAAAGATTCTGACTCCTTCCAAGTATTGTGCTGGGACAGCGGTTCTCAACCTGTGGGTTGCGACCCCTGTGTAATAATGAAAATACATCCTGCATATCAGATATTTATATTATGATTCATAACAGTAGCAAAATTATAGTTATGAAGTAGCAGTGAAAATAATTTTATAGTTGGGGGTCACCACAACATGAGGAACTGTATTAAAGGGTCACGACATTGGGAGGCATTATGAAGGTGGAGGACCACTGTGCTAGGATTTTAGGCCAGCCCGGTAGCCCATCCAGTCTTGCTGTGCTTTAAGGAAGTGAACAAATAGCTAATTGTTTTCAAATTAAGTGCTGCTTAGACAAGGACACCCAGAGGAATAGTTCAGACAAAGAATGCAAAATTCTTCTAAGCAGTGAAGGCCCATCATCAACACAACAGCTGATGGCCCGTTCTGCTGAGAAACAGACAATAGCCAGAAAGGTGCTTACTAGGGAGCAGAAAGGGCATCTGCCAGCTAGAAGGTGGTTGCCCGGTAGAGACCTTTCCTGAGGTACCCAGATCAGTGGATGCTGCCTCTGACAACTCACCACCCTGTTACACGGTTTGGTTTCCCAGCTCTCAGAATGTACCATACAAACAGCCTTCCGAGTAGTATGGGATCTTGGTGCACCATTTGTGGATGGGACTCCTTCCAACTCCTCTTCTTCTTGACATTTCCCTCAATGGGATGCTGGCTCTAAATTTGCTCTAACTTCACAAGGCAGGAAATTTGTCTTAACCAGCAAATCTCCCTATATCTTGTTTTCATTATTACTATAGTTTTTTCCACTTACAGCCACAAAAATGAATCTTCTGTTTTTAGCCCAACTCCTTCAGCTCTTGGAACCAGGTAGGTTTTACTGTAAGGTATCTTAAGATATTCCCTTTGCCCATGATGAGAAAAGTAGGGATGGTACACCATTTCTGTCACCAAGTGAGGGTCTGGAACCAGCATGACACTGTATTCCACTTAGAACCAGAAAATCAGCCAAAGCTGTCCTGCCGCCTTCCTTGCCCATCCCAGATAGGAGCTCCCCTCTCATCCCCTCATCTTCTCATCCCTATTTCTGTCAGGAAGTTTCTACCAAAAGAGGGATCCTCCGAATGTTCCTTGCCTGAAATTGTGGTTTGCTGCTGGGTCCTCTGACGCCCTTTTCTGCAGTCAGCAGATTTCTGGATGGCTTCAGAGCTCTGTGTGGAATCCCCACCCCTGCTACCTCCAGGCCATAAATGGAACTTACCTCTTAGGTAGAGGATACCCCTAAGTCCAAGAACATTTCAACTCCCCAACTTCGCCCAGAGTTGGAGATGGTTTGAGAATTCCCTGGACTTGCCATTTTTCTCCCATCCTAAGTAGGTACTGTCCTTCCTGGTTGTTGGACAACTTGCCCTGAGCCCCCTTGATCTGTAATGTGAACTCTGCTTCACATTGGACTGTGTACTTTCCTGCCTTTGTCCAGGCTCTTTCTACTGGTGGGAATATGCATCTTCACTTATTCAAATTCTGTCTAGCTCTGCTCTTCTACCCTTTCCTCTGATCCTTTCCTGTTATCCCTTGCTAATAGACATTTCTTTCTAAAATCTACTATAGCCCTTCTTTGGCACATAATCATGTGGTACTCACAATGGCCAAATTGAATTTTGTATTGTAACTTAAATCTTATGTTATTTAACATTTTAAGTCTTGTGTGCCTTATGTACACACTTACACTGTGTAGCTCTTTGAGGATACAACTTTCTGAGAACTTTCATTGATATAATTATCATCAGCCCTAAGCCTAACACTTAAGTGTCTAATAAATATTTGTTCAATGAAAGGAAGAATTAATCAATCAATCATGAATGTTTCAAGATGTTGGGGAGCCTTGCTTTCTTATGTTGCTAATTTGCCAGCTATGTCATTTCTACACACATTTCCTCATGTGACTTTTTAGTTCTTAGCTTTAACTTACTATGAGGTTTGAGAGGTCTATAGTAAAGTAATTTGAGCTTATAACAAAACAGCATTTTTAATTAAATGTTGTAAGTAAAAGTTGTAGTAGAGTCTAAATAATGTCTGTGTTCACCATCATCTCTGTAAGTAAGGGAATATAGTATCCTTAAGGGAAAGACTAATGTTCTAGGCTATTATTCTCGGTAAATTATTTTTTGTCTTTTGCTATCTATTAGAAAAGAAAAATAATTAGTTCTAGAGTTAAAAAAAAAAAAACCTAGGCAAGTAAGCCTAGTAACTTCTTTTAATTGCTTGGTTGTTTTCCTGGAAGCATCAAAGAGAAAGAGAGAGATTAGGGATTTAGAAAAAAATACTATTATGTATGCCTCGTAGTACAGTGAGAGCTTACCCTGGGATGCTCTTTGCTATACATTCAACATCTATCGGTATCAAAGCACTTTTCATTTTAGGGAGCCATCTCCAAAGGAGAATAATTTAAGTAAGGGGAGATTTGAGAAGATTGAGAACTGTTAAACGTGGGAGGAGGTAGATTATAACTGCTGAGCCTTCTGTACTTTGATTTCTTTGCTCTATGCTATCTCTAAAAAGCAGTATGTCATTCCTAGCTGCAGTGGAGCAGATTCATGCATATTTACCAGTTGCAAATTAGAAATGTGCAGCCCAGAGAATAGCAGTGTTCTTTGTCTTTTCTGCTTTTCTTCCTTCACTAATGATTCATAACTTTTAACACATCCAGAATTTGGAGACTGGTTTTGTAGCTTGTCAGTTCCTTTGTACACTGATTATGTCATTGTAATTTAACTGGAATATTTTCTTCCAATTTGAAGGCTTCTATGTAGGTAGACTGAGGTTTTCTCCATCCTTTGTTAGGGCTTTGATGTAATGATTTATTAAGGTACTAGAAGAGATATTGATCCTGCTAATAGCTTCTGCCTTGCTACATAATGTTTTACATTTTACTCAGCTAAAAGACCATATCCCTTTTTCCTCATCTGATTGACCATAAATGTTTTGGCCTTTCCTCAGCAATTATCTCCCTTACCAAAGTAGTGGGTAAAAGTCAAGTATTTATAGACTAATTAGTGAAGTCAACATGTCTAAATAGAGTACCTTACGTAATACCAAGAAGTATTGTACAGTACTGTGAAATTAGCGAAGTTTGCGACAAGACAAAAATGCAAGGGCTGAGAACACAAATGGTTGAGGACACATAGACTATTGATGGCAGTTGTCTTTCGTTTCATTATGAAGACAGAGCTAAAAGGTTGTTTTAATAACAGTCCATTTCCTCCATAGCTTTCTCCTTAACCCTAGCATCTGCTTACTTATGAAAGCTTTGGGATATCACTGAGTTCTGAACTTCTTTTATATTTATTTTTTAAAGTTTGCTATCTCACAATACCAGTAGACTGGAAGGTATCACTTACACTGGAGCTCTAGATAGAAGGATGTGGTAAGAATGCAAGAATCATCTTGTTATATATATATGAAGTTACTTTGCATTTTCAAAATGTCTTAAAAGTATTAATTCTTTCCCAAGATATGATTAGCTCAGTTTTACAAATAAAGAAACATTGCTGGTATAACAGAGGGTGCACTGGGCTAGGAGTCAAAAACCTGGCTGGAGTCCTGCCTTTATACCCTGTCCTTGCACTGGTACACAAGTCCTTTGGGTACCAGTTTCCTCATTTTGGAACTAGAGATACAAAAAATTTTAAAAATCAAAGGAATTAAATCAAATAAATTCATGTCCAATGGCTTTATTAGTTGTACAGCACTTATAGAGATTTAATAATTTTTCCAATCACTTGCTGTTACATAATCCAGCAAAAAATTTCTTTTGCGATAAATGTGGGTACAAATAGGATGGCAGTCCAGACTGCTGCTAAGTTAGTGATGTGGCTCCCACTTTTGCCTGTCATTTAAAATTTCTTTGGAATCTCTAAAGGAGATTATGGAATTTCTCTGGAAATAAAGAGTGTCTCATTATCTTGGACCCACATATAATTATTTATATTTTTCCCAAGTAGAATTAGTGCATTTAGAAAAATACTTTAGAATTTCTCACAATACTTTAGTCCTGGAATGTTAAAAAAAAAAATCCAATAACAATCCAATGACAAACCAGCTGCTTTAAGTAAACATCTCTGTGTGCCTGATTTATGTCATACTTTTTGTTTGTTCATTATTCTACACTTTCCTTAATCCCCCTACTTGTCATTACTACAGGAACTGACAATTTGCAAAACAAGAAACAAAGCAGAATTTAATTGTACAAATGATATCAGCATGGGAGAAGGCAGATATATTTAAGTGAGCCAGTTTTAAAGGAGTGGTGAGTACTTTGACATCAGTGAAATACATACTTTTTCTTTGGTCTTTGTTGTCAAGATAGCCAAGTGTCAAGCTCAGTCTGTCTTATGGGGTGACATTTTTTTCTCAATTGTTTTGTTTTAGAAATTTAAAATAGTTGTGGAATTGTGGTATGAACTTTTGTCCTGACATCTTCATTGACTGCTTGCTGAAAGTTTCCTAATTTGGCACATAGGTGTTACAGCTATATAGCCCTAAGCCAAATAGTAATATCTTTGTTCAGTTTTGCTTCTATCTTTCATTTTCACATGCCTTTCCCACCTCCTGGTCCCCCTGACATCTGTCTCTAGGTGCCAGATGTGTCTTTAGGTTGCCTTTCCCAGGACATCTCACCCTCCCACCCCTCATGTTTTCCCCTATAAAATATCTTAGGCTCCAAAATTACCCTTCCTCAGTATTATTATAAAGTCAATTTTTTTTATTATGACTAGTTAAATTAGGAAAAAGTAATCTTATTAAACTAATTTATAATTAGGTGTCTATGACCAGTGAAGCTCCTCCCTTAGTTCTCCTGAGGATGCGTTTCTACTATAATGCAGAATGATAGTCTTTGAATATACTGGGAAGAAATACTATACTATTTACTAGGAAAAGCAATGGGTTCTCCAAAAATACTATACTATTACTAGGAGAATCAGTGGATTCTCCATTAGTTAGTTCAACATATAACTGAGTGCCTAGGCTTGTCTTCATGGATTAAGACAGGTGAAGATTAGGTAGATCCTTTTGGATGAGTTGATCCTCAATTAATGATGCAGGCAAACTCTTTATGTCAGCCGTATCTTGGTTCTGCTGTTTATACCCAGGAACTTCTCCCCTGTAAGGCGCCAGTGACATGAGAACAAGTGAGAGGGAGGACAGCTGCAGAGACCAGAGGGAAGCTGGGGCAGGGAGATGTGCAGAAAACAAAGGGAGGGGGATGGGTAACCAGAAGAGTTGAAGCATGTAGCCTTCACGATCTCTTCTGCCCCTTAGATTCTGAGTAAATGAGGAAGACAATAGGAGAGAATAAGACAAAAAGTGAGAGAGGATGGGAGCAGCTCTGGGAATAGAGTAAAAGGCTGTATTTTTTAGCTGAACACCTCCAGGTTAATGAATACATGTATACTATGATGTTCAGCTCTTAGGCTGGGGGTGAGCCCTTTTCTATGGGTTCTAGTAATTGTAAAAATCAGCTAGCGTGTGGCTTCCCTGGCACGCCCTTTTCATGACATTGGCGAATGTCTCCCACAGCAAGGTTGAGGCTGCCAATAAACACTACAGCATTTTCCTTCTACACACTGGCTTTTGTAAGCCCTTGAAGAAGGTTGGTAAGAGATCAAAAATCTCTCAAAATGACAAGGCTGAAGGTCTCTGCTCCTTCCTGGAGAGGTTGGAGATGACTCAGGCACCAGGTAGGAACTGGAACAGGTCAGTGGGAGATTTAGAATACAGAGGGATAAGAACAAAACCCAACTTCTTACAAAACGAACGCTTTCTAAACTCAAGAAGCACATGGGCAGAATTAAAGTGTGAGTGAAGAGAATTTGAACAGGCTAAGCTCACTACATACCCTTTAAGTCAAAACTGCCTCATTCTACTGGAGAAGCTGATGCATAGGCACGGCAAGCCATATTGGGCTCATCCTCTTCCCCCTCTGCTGAGCGCGTTACAGGAGAGGAGCACTGCTAGGAGTCCCCAGAAGGCTAGAGCAACTTTATGGCAATTGTGTCATGATGATACTGGGTGCAATTTAAATTAACATTAAGATACCAAATGTCCTTTTACTTTGCAGTCGTCATATTATCAAATGCATTCATCAACTGTTGCAGCTTATTAAACCTATGACTATCAAATTTGACTAAATTGTAATGTACCTTTTAAGATAAAAATTTTTTGTGTGTGTATAAAAATGCTTTGTAGCGTTAAAAGGTCAGTAGCTTCCTGAAGCAGAAGTAGGCTGTGTAATTTTTAGAAGATAAATAATCCCTAAACTTGATTTAATTCCTCCATTTTGAAGGCTCACCATGGACAAATGTCAGCACATTCTATGTTAGGCGTGTTATGCTTGGAAGAAGATTTTAAAAAGCATTTCTTAAGGAGATAGCATCTGAAATTTTGATTTTATTTTAAAAAGTCAAGTAAAATTAAATTTAAGATTGTGCATCTTCTAAGAGTTATGAGAATTTTTCTTTAAAAATGTTGTCTCTTGAGCATTAGAGCATTGAAAGATATTGCTATGATTATGGTAAGGTTTTTCCTCTCTAAATACAGGCTATTTATGATCTAACCCAGGGGTGCTCAAACTTTTTAAACAGGGGGCCAGTTCACTGTTCCTCAGACTATTGGAGGGCCGGATTGCAGGCCCTGGATTGAGTCAGCTGCTAAGCAGGACAGTCAGTGGTGGCAAAAATACCTGGTGGGCCGGATAAATGTCCTTGGCGGACCTCATGTGGCCCATGGGCCGTAGTTTGAGGATGCCTGATCTAACTTCTTAAACAGTTAACAAGCATATTTAATAAGAAACTGGTGATTGAAATGACTTTGAAATTCCACAAAAGGTTCATTGGATGAAGAGGATTAACTCTTTAACACAATACAAAGTACAACTCCTTTATTATGTTATAGTATCCTTCTAAGATAGCTCTTAAAATCTTTGTGAAGAGAAGAATTTTTGTAATTTTTGAGCACATTATTGTGGGAAAACTACATAAGGCTCTGTTTTCTCATGTATAATAGGAGCTAGTAATAATTTAACCCGTTCATAGTTTTTGTGCTGGTTTTATTGAGACATTGAGCAGTTCAGTCCCATCTGACCTTAGGCAGGGATTAGATGTTCCTTATCTGCAATCAGGCATAAGATGAAGATGAGAAAGATGTGTTGGAACAACTGCTCCTGAAGTGCATGTGTGTATCCCATACAGAACAGCAGACGTGCTCTCTGCCTGCTTATACCATCTTTGGGAGAGTCTTGCACTTCCCATGGTCCCTGCAGTAGAGATCAGATTGCTGCTGGCAAGCCCTGGAGGAAGGAGCCTCCTTGAATGGAAAATTGTGTATGATGGGACTCCACTTGTGTGTAAGATACCCAACATCCTGCCTGGCATAGTTAGTATTACTTTACCTCTCCCTTGACCCCAGTGTCTTGATGTTTAGTCTTTCTTGAACCTATAAGAAAGACCTGGTTCTGAGGCTCGGCGCCTGTGGCTCAAGCGGCTAAGGTGCCAGCCATATACACCTAAGGTGGCAGGTTCGAATCCCCAGCCCAGGCCCGCCAAACAACAATGATGGCTGCAACCAAAAAATGGCCAGGCATTGTGGTGGGCGCCTGTAGTCCCATCTACTTGGGAGGCTGAGGCAGGAGACTGGCTTGAGCCCAGGAGTTGGAGGTTGCTGTGAGCGTGATGCCATGGCACTCTACTCAGGGGGATAGCTTGAGGCTCCGTCTCAAAAAAAAAAAAAAAAAAGACCTGGTTCTGAAACTTGAGATGTTGGAACTGGGTTATTGTGAGATAGTCCTCATTTTCATCAGAGACTGAGGAGGGGACATATGAGCATATGTACCTTTGCAAGACACAGAAGAGTATTTTCTAGAATCTATATAGTTAGTATATTTTAAGTAATGGTAAATTACAGCAGTGTTAAAAATAACATCATCTGAAAAATCATGCATTGCTTTCCCATAGCCTGTTTTTGCATAAAATATTGATCAGAGTGGAATACAAAACTTCTATTTTTGTAAAATCAGGAGATGAACTGAAAATGTAAATGAAGTTAGAGATGAATTAAAGTTATTTTACAAGGTTTAGAGTTGAATAGAAGAATTTTTACTTCCTATTATTTTAAAATATTATTTTAAAATACTTCAGCAGTTAGTATTTTGCTTCTCTTGTCTGAGTTTGTACATTATCGACAAGGTAAACATGCATTTTTGTTACCATGTTTTCAAATTCCCATTTACAAGGTAAAGACATTAAAATGAAAGCTTTTTTGGAGACTGTTGCATTATTATTTCAGAATAAATTCAGTGTGACTGATCTTACAGTGGACTGATTAATACACCCTGAGAGAGAACAACTATCTCCATCAACGAGTCTGATTCCGTAATTTTTTTAATATTGAGACAGAATCTTTGCTACCCTTGGTAGAGTGCTGTGGCATTACAGCTCACAGCAACCTCAAACTCTTGGGCTTCAGTGATTTTCTTGCCTCAGCCTCCTGAGTAGCTGGGGCTATAGGCACCTGCCACAATGCCCAGCTATTTTTTTGAGACGAGGTCACACTCTTGCTCAGATTGGTCTTGAACCTGTGAGCTTAGGCAATCCACCGGTCTTAGCCTCCCCCGTGCTGGGATTATAGGCATGAGCCACTGCATCCCACTGGTTTCTTTCTTTCTTTTTTTTTTTTTTTTGAGACAGAGTCTCAAGCTGTTGCCCTGGATAGAGTGCTATGGTGTCATAGCTCACCGCAACCTCCAACTCAGGCTCAAGCAATCCTCTTGCCTCAGTTTTTCTATTTTTAGTAGATATAGGGGGTATTGCTTTTGCCCAGGCTGGTCTTGAACTCATGATCTCAAGCAGTCCACCCACCTTGGCCACCCAGAGTGCTAGGATTACAGGCATGAGCTGCTGTGCCCAGCCCCATAATTTTTTTACTCTTTTGTGCCAAAGATTATCCTTAATGGCAAAGATAAAATACCTTTTGGGAAGTTACTATACTTAGAACAAACACATATACAGAAGCTTTCACAAAGTGTAGTAAATTTTGCCACAGAGGGAAGCCCAAGAGGCTGTGGGAAGACTAGGAAGGGTCCTCTCTCACAGGACGAGAGTCTGGGGAGAGTTTTGTTTCTTTAACGACCCATTTTCAAGTGAGCAGTTCAGTGGAATATGGGGAGCATTTTTGCAGGAGGCAATATCTAAACTTGGTTTTGATAAGCTTTTGATTTAAAGAAGAGGTAGATGGAGGGAACAGCATGGATGTTATGTAGTAAACATCTGTTGGTCTCAGATGGCAGCTTGCCGTCCTTTTCTGGTAATAGCACCTCAGGTTTTCCCTTCTCAGCTTGTGGAATTCAAGTGGTGCAGCTGCAGGAGCTAGCCACCAGGACTGGCCACCTGCAGACCACAGGGATGGCCTTGAACCAAGCTAGGTGAATGAGACTCATAAGCCTAAAATATTTGTTGTATTCTCTGGAGGAGACAATCTGGAACTCCAGGTAGTCACTTTCCCTCCAGTTAAAGATAACCTATCTGAAAGAGAAGACAATGCAAAAGGCAGAAGAATGAAGAGATGGAGAAGGATCTTGGATCTACCCATCCCTGCACATGTTGACCCCTGTACTTTTCAGTTAAGTCTGCCAATAAATCCTCCCCTTATAATTTAGTCACTTTGAACTGGGTTTCTGTCAATTGCAACTGGTATAGTTCTGATATGGGTTTTTTGGGGGGAGAGGGAGGTTCTTTTGTTTTTAGGAATTTTGTTAATATTTTTGACTTAAAAAAAACTATGGTAGTTTCTAAATATGTTTTTTTCTAAAAGAGAAACATCTTTTCTCTTTATAATAAATAATCAGAAATTTAAGCTTAGTTCTAAAACTATTAAAATCCATTGTTTTGTGAAAAAGATTTATTTTGTCTGTGTTTACTCTTTAGCCACACCTTTGGGGGAAACTTAAGTTTCTGGATGTGGATGCCCCCAGCAGAGGGGAGGCAGCCTGCAAACCAGTTTAGGGTTTACACCTGTCTTCCCTGACAGCACTGAGCTCAGAGCTCTCTCTCTTTGGCTTCACAATGATGTCTCCTTAGGACCAGAAAGTCCCACCCTCTGGAAGAGGCTCTCAGGAGATCACCTGTCACTTGGCTTCAACATATGTTTTGCAAGCCATCTGAGATAATGTGGATGTGTTTAGGCAGAACTTGATTTTTTAATAGCTGATCTCTATTGTTAGTCATTTCAAATAGTAAAAGTTCCTGAGTTGTTTGCTAAATTTTTTATCAAAATGAAAATATTCCCTTTGGACCTGCAAGAATAAAACAAAGCAAATTGCACCTGTCTTATCTGGTGAAAGTTCACTTTCAGATCTTTCTCTTTGATGTCTTTATCAGTTACCTTTTTCAATCAAAGATAACTTTTATCTTCACACATTGTTAATGAATTTTTTAGAAGTTTGCTTCCCTTATATACATATCTTCTCATTTATCTTGAAGTGCATATTAAGTTAATGTCTTCTTCCAAAGGGCTCTTGGGCTGTTTGAAACCATTTCATTTCCATACTTTTATCTCTGGTTTGTTTTCATTTAAGGAAACCAAACAGATACAGATTTAAGAACACAAACTTGACAAAAAGTCGTTGATGGTGTTAGGGAAATGTTTCCTTGTGGAAGCAAAATTCAGACTTTGCTACAGAGCACATTCTCCAGTTGCTGTGTGGACCTGGGGTGGGGCTCTCAGAGATGTTAACTGTGATCCAGTTCAGAGGCAAGAGGCCAGGCCAGGCCTGACTCTCCCATGATTTTATGGTTGGCTGAGCCAGCTTAACAAACAATAAGCTTGCATGCATTGTTGAAACAGTAATCCTTGATTGGCCCAAAGGGCGGTATTGACAACTCAAATGGGAAGAAAAGCAGTTTAGTCCTGTCTACATTATCCATGTCTGAGATACTTTGCAGATGGCACTCACTTCCAGGAAATCCAGTTTGACAAGGGGACTTGGCACGTCAATCTCAGGGATGTTGTGAAAAGGATAATTTAGATTAATTTATACAGTTTGACTATTTTCTGGTTCCATTTCTTTCTGTTTAAATCATTGTGAAGCCTGAGAATGGTGTAAAGTATGAGGGTGGGTGAGAGATCTTATATATGTACTTTTATAATTGGTTTATTTATACATAAATAATTTGTCATCAAAGTTAAGTCTTGGTTGAATCACAATGAAAAAAGCAAAAATTTTGGGTTTGGGTTGTCTTTTGTGCTATGGTCTGGAAGGCGTGGGTTCATAGACCGTGGTGAGCCAGTGTCATGCAGGGAGGTGGCAAAGAAGATTTATTTATTTATTTATTTTTTGCAGTTTTTGGCTGGGGCTGGGTTTGAACCCACCACCTCCAGGATATGGGGCCAGTGCCCTACTCCTTTGAGCTACAGGCGCTGCCCAAAGGAGATTTATTTTGATGGAGGTCCCTTCCAAGGAAGGAGCCTTTACAGCTAGTGTGACACAGGTATTCTTCTCCATCAGTCACAAGCCCCTGTTGGGTCTTGCCATACCTCCTACCCTGTGACCTGTCCTCTTGTATGTGCCCATTGTTTGTCAGGCTCCAGGCATGCAGTCAGGGACTCTCCTGTGCTACCACCATAGGGCATTTGCATCTGGTGCCTGGGACGCTCTTAACAGAGCCAGGACTGGGCACCTCTTTCTGATCCTTCAACTTCCAGCTGACATGCCAGCTCATCCCTGCGGCCCTTTCTAAACCTGCTAAAATCTCTCCTCCCTCCATAGCTCCTTACTCTCCTAGTTAATGAGCATGTTTTACCTTCTTTATATCATGTACCACTCTGAAATTATTTTTTAGCTTGTCTATTTTGCTTCTTCCTACTAGAATACTTGTTCTATGTCATTATGCATTCCTAGCACTTAAATTATCTGACATAATACAGGAGCTCACTTCACACTGATCATTTGAACTTTCTAGACTTGTTCCAGTGCCTATCTATTATTTTATATGTTTTAAAAATAAATGATTATATTGTTTCTTGCTATTGTAGGGAAAATGTCAACGTTTTAAAATAGTTTCCTGTTGCTCAGATAAAGTGGTTTATTTTATTAAGTAAAAGAGGAGGAAGGATAATGTAAGGCAACAATTAGATGTCTAGAAGAAACATCTCTTTCTGAAGTTTCCTACTGACATTAACCACAACCCCCCCAACCCCCCCCCCCAGCAATGTGCACATTGTTATACTGCATGAACATTAAGTTTTTGAAATCAACAAGTCGCTGAAAGTTTCTTGCCCTTTCTCCATTTGCGACCTTTGGCTTTGCTGTATGAGCTGTGTCTTCCTGCTGCTTGGCAGACAGCAGGGAGAGGAGTGGACTCCCGGAAAGCTCAGTTCCCAGTGACCTCTCCCAGTCACCACGGCCCCCAGGCTGGGCCTGCTTGAGACCTTTCACCAGAGCCTGTTCTTTCCCTCTCTCTCCTAACATTCCCTCCACCCCTGGGGCCTCTTATTTATGTGTGTGAGAGAGGGAACAGAAAGAAACTCCACAGAAGATTATTTCTGTGAGGTAGTTTAATAGCAGAATAGACAGCAAATACCACCCCAGGGTCATGTGGAAAGGCCAGTTGCATAAGAATTGTATTTTCTTTATTACTTTGAAGACAATAGCATGGGAAAACTCAGTAGCTTCATGCACCTCAGGGTTTATTAGAGATGACTGTCAGTTTACTGAAACACATATGGCTTGTTTCATTTGTTTTAATGATATCTGAGGTTCCTCTGAGATGGCAAAGAGGTCTTCTTGAATATTGGGCTCCCACGTCCCTGGGACAGAGCTGTTTGGTCATTAGAGCATGGTGCTACTGTGGAGGCCTCGTAGACTGGTAATGCAAAGTGTGCCCATCACCTGAGGGGGCTAAGAATCTAGAGGTCAGAACAGTGCATGAAGGTTTACAGGTGTGCATTCTGAGTGTGAAATGGAGTTTTTAAAAGAAAATAAGTACTGGCTTCTGTTCAGTATGGTTTGTCATGGTTTTGTTTCAGAGCAGAACTGAACTCCTCTTACCGACTCGTGGGTCTTTTTGAAAATAAGCAAAAATATCTCTGTGTGCTCAGCCTAAGTGCTCAGCTTCTCTTGACCAGCAGATGCTTTCAATTACTGGCTTCTTCCCAGAGCAGAGAGACATGTTAAATGCCTGCCAGATAGAAGCTTACTAGATGAAGCTACACTTTGGTTCCTTTGTAGTTGGTTCATTTGGGAGATAGGTGGTTCCTATGGTGATCATGCTCCTAGCCCCCCAAATTAATAAGCTATACGGATGGAAGAAATGATTTCCATAATTATTTTGTCAATAGGTATACTCTTTTATCAAGAAAACACAACAGCAGCCTTCTTTAATTCAATTCTGTCAACTTTTATCAAGCATCAATTGTGTGTCAGGCCATGTGTTGGTCCTCAGGATAAAAAGAGATTAAATGTGCTCTTCATGACAGTAGACAACAAGATGCCTGCTGTAGATGCAGCAGCTATGAAGAAAGTTGTCTTGGGTTCTCATTTTATTATAATTCAAAATATCATTTATTGAATGCCTAACTTTGGTCAGGCACTTTGTATGAATCATCTCTACTGCTTGCAAAAATCTAGTTAGGGGGATTGATACCAGAAAATTGGTGCCCCAGCCAGCTTAGCTGAGCAGGACTGGGGAACCTGCCACCTCTGTCTTGGTGGCAGCAGCCGACAAAGGAACTGGCAGGCTGGAGCAAGCAGGGGAGCTTCCCTCCCCCACCAGAGGCTACAGTAGAGCAGCGCTAGAGGACCTGCTAGCTCTGCCTTGGCGGCAGCTGGCACAAAAACCAGCAGGCTGGAGCCAAAGGGAGAGCTTTCCTCTCCCACCGGAGACTCCAGTAACAAAAAAGACCCTGCGATGGATTGGTCGATGGGGAAAACACTGGGATTCCTCCAGTGCATCCCTGATGGGTCCATTTTCAATCCTGCTCCTGATTGGTCTATTTTATAGACCAGTCAGCTAAGCTCTCAGCTCATTGGACAACTGCCCCTATATAAACCCCTGAGCAGAGAGCCTAGGGGCAAATCATCACAGATGGTCAAGGAAGATAGAGCAGAAGAGCAAGACTTCAGCAGATCCTCTCAGACCTTTGAGGAAGAGAGAATAGGAAAGCAAAGACCTCAGCAGGTTGCCACAGACTGTTGAGGGAGAGAGAGCAGAAGAGGAAGAGCTGTAACACTTATACCCTGCTCTGCAGGGAAGTTTGGCTCTTTGTTAGAGCTGTAACACTTGCATCCTGCTCTGCAAGGAGGTTTGGCTCTTTGTAAGAGCTGTAACACTATATCCTGCTCTGTAAGGAGGTTTGGCTTTTTGTAATAGCTATAAGACTTGCATCCTGCCTTGCAAGGAGGTTTGGCTCTTTGTAAGAGCTGTGACACTTATATAAAATCTGTCTTATTCTGCTCTGCAAGATTTGGCTCTTTGTAAGAGCTGTAATAATACCTCTGTAAATAAAACCTAACTTACTGTCCATCCTGTGGTCCATTGATTCATTCATTGAATCATTGAGACCAAGAGCCTAGAAATCCAAAATAAAAAATCTGGTATCAGGATGATATTTAACTTTATTTTATAGCCAAGTAAACTGAGGCTTAGAGAGAATGAATACATTTTCTAGTTTATATAGCAAGAAAGTGATCCTGATTCAGTGATTCTATATTCAGTGTATACTTTTGTTGCAGGACCAGTGAATTGAAACCAATAGACTCTCACCAAAGATTATAGGTGAAAGAATTTTATTTGATGTGGCAGAGTCATGTTAGATTAGAAACCAAAGTGGCAAGCTCTCTGATCATCTCTGTCCCTGTCCTTTTAGTGGACTCACAAGTAGACAGACAAAGGAATTACCATATTACCTCTCATTGAAGGTGTCAAATCGGGTGCAGGGTTTGCAGAAGCCAAAGCAAGCAGCGAGCTTTAGTTTCAAGGACCCAGGAAGCTAAGTTTTACAAATTCTTAAGGGCTGAGTTACCATGGGGAGGACGTTGAAAGGGTGTCCTTGGGCTTCTCTGAGAAACCTTTGTTGTTTCAGACTTTTCCCAGGTATCCTCCCTCACTTCTTTTGTCAGATGGACAATAATTTAGATAGGAGTATATTTTAAATAAAGCTACCTCATATGCCAATTTTTAAGACCATCTACAAAATAGATAAAGGAGAGATGAGCTTCATAATCTTTGAAAGCTTAGCAATCTAGTAAGGCTAGGGATTTGAGAGCTGTTTAACAGAGAATGAACACGTGATGAAGAATAAGAGGCGTAAGAGATAATTCCTGAAAAATCAGAAGCAAGATTTTCTCCTCTGCTCCACTACTGGCAATAGGAATAAAGAGAAAACCCAGCATTTCATTTTGAAAGTATAAAAGCACAAGTGAAAATCGAACAACAGGTCTTTAACAGTCCTCGACTGAAAGACAGGACAAGGAAGCCTTAAATACTGTAGCTCAGTGACTATTTTTTACTACGAACTATAGCATGAAAAACATTTTGTGCTATAGTTCAGTGACTTTTATGCTATAGTTTCAGTGACTATTTTTTACTACGAACTATAGCATGAAAAACATTTTATATGACCAATCAATGCACACATATTATGTGAAACAAAACTTCCACTGTACACTCTGATATCTTTTATTCTAGCTAACTAAAACAAATTCTGTTTGTGTTCCATTGACGAATAGCTTGCAATGTGATATTTGAAAAACAAAATTCTCTCTAATCCCCCTATCTTTCTCCTCTTCTCTTTTTATCCCTCAGCCTCAGAGTAAACATCACGATAGCAGACAGTAGAAGCACTAACATCCTTGACCGCCCTTCATGCCCTTCCCATTCCATATTCCCTTGTACAACACACACATCCCTTCTCTGTCTCCACTCATACACATTGCTATGGACTGTTGATGTTCCCCCCACAACCCCAATTCATATGCTGACATCTTAGCCCCCAAGATGATAGTGTTAGGATATGGTACCTTTGGGGGGATGATTAGGCCATGAATGGGGTAGTACCTTATAAAAGAGGCCCTAGAGAGCTACAGTTTCTGGCATGTGAGAACTCAGCTAGAAGATGGCCATCTGTTAACCAGGAAGTGAGCCCTCACCAGACACTGAATCTTGGACTTGTCAGCTTCCAGAACTGTGAGAAATAAATTTCTATTGTTTCTAAGCCCTTCTTCTTTCCACTCTGTGTATTCTGTGAGCACAACCTGAATGAACAGAGACCCCTGTGCTATAAATTCCAGGGACCTTTGGAATCTCTGTCACACCGTTGTTACAGATGACATAAGTTTACAACCGCTGAGGGATTTTTTCCTTCAGTAAATGAAGCTTCTGTAATGTTCAGAAAACATTCTTTTTTGTTTTGATGCTTTCTAACATAACTTTTATAACTGGGAAAAAAAGAAAAAACTTTGTTACTTAACAATTTTACAATTCCATTAGAAACTTTATCTTTTATTTTGGAGAGAGCTTAAAACTTGAAAACCTAAATGAAATGCAGACCCAGTAAAAATTTGACAGTTATCATTTCAATTACAAACATGATGGTTGTATAATAGAAATGCTTCTTTTGAAAGCAGAGGTACCAGAGTTTTGTGTTAGGAAAAAACAAATTGTCTCTTGCCAACGTTATCTATTTCAATTTTATTTTCTTGTGAAAATTCAGTACAATGAAACATTTGTCTTTTCATTTTTTAGAGACAGTGTCAACATGGTCTGAACCTCTGAGGATTTCTGACTGAACCTTATGGAATCTTTTGTGAGAAGAATAATATAGTATGTGGTACACTGTTCTGTTTTATTTGATATAATTTTTAGCACAAATACCGCAAAGAAAAAAATTATGAAAGGTTGGAGAGTGGAATTATGAGGGGTTTTCATTAAGCTTGCTATTTTAAAATGTATTAATAATGGAAGTAAGACAAAATAATAAGTAGGAGATTAGGTAAATGGTCTGTAGGCATTATATTTTACAGTAGGTATAAATTCACTGCAAACACCATCAGAGTATTGTTTGATCCAGACTCATGGACGTCATGCTTGATACCACCTTCTCCCTTACTTCCCACTGGAGACATTTTTATATCTTATTGATTTCACTCTCAGAGGCACCTCAAAGCTACATACTATTTTTCACAAGTCTGAGGTACCACCGTATTGCAGGGAAGGGGGGGTCTTCAGAAGACTTCATTCCACTCCATTCTTGCCTCCTCTATCACTTTTTGCCATAGGTGCCTAAGTAAACAAATAAACATGTAAATCTGATCCTGCCCTTTCCCTACATACTAGGAAGGGGATTTCTAACAAGGTCAAGCAGAACTGCAGAGCCCTGCAGTATCTAGCTCATACCCATCTCGCCAGTGTCACCCCATCCTGACACAGTGGCTTCCTTTCTATTCCTGAATGAGGTTCTTCCAGTATGTCTTGCCATGCTACATGTCATGAGCTTTGTTTCTTTTAAGAGTCATCCTAGGAGATTGCATATATTTTTATGATGCTGCAATTGCCTGCTTTTTTAAAACTTCTCTGAAACTGCATTTGCTCTCTAAAGAGCTTGCATCACAGTTTTTCAGAAAATCTTTAATGGAATCATATTTAGTAATAGGTTTGCTTTAGGGCATTGTAGTTTTCAAAGCACTTATGCAGAGCTCAAATTTTGTTTAATTCTCATACTGCCCATTTTTGAAGTTGATAGTGATGGTCAGAGTAGATGGTAGTAAGTCAAACTTAAATCCAAATTTGTTAATAGCCATATTCTAAACAGACATAATGCTTCAATTAAAGGACAAAGATTGTGAGACTAGATAAGGGCCAACTTAATGCTACTTTTAAGAGACATATTAAAATTACAATTATGTAAAAATGCTGAAAGTAAAAAATTAGAAAATGTAAAATGCAAATACCAATGTCTCTTTACACAAA
Source organism: Galago senegalensis (assembly GCA_963575145.1). NCBI lineage: Eukaryota > Metazoa > Chordata > Mammalia > Primates > Galagidae > Galago > Galago senegalensis. Next base: position 19,861 of record CAUYTI010040055.1, read on the forward strand.
AAGGATGATGGCAGCTACATTAACTTTATAGAAAACTTTAAAGAAAAACATATTACCAAATATAAAGAAGATATTTTACTACCATAAAAATTTTCTTGCCCAGAAATTAAATAATCCCTAAGTTGTAGTCATTTAGTAATAGAAGCTAATTAAAACAAAGATTGACAGAAATAAGAGGAGGGATAAAGAAATCCACAGAAAGTGAAAGATTGTGGTTTATCTTCTTTTAGTAACTGAAAAAGCGACAAAAAGTTAGCATTTAGAAGATTTGCATAGCATTAACAAACTTTACTTAGGAATACATCAAGACATTGAACACATGATAATCCCCCAAAACTGTTTTTTGTCTAGTATACATGAAATATATAAAAATCTTGGCTAATTGCCAAAAAGCCTAAAATATTTCAAAGGATTAAAAACTTAGAAAAGGTCAGAAGTTGATCATAATTTATTTAAGTTACAAGTCAACAATAATAACCCTGAGAGCAACAGTGAAATCTTGAATATTTCCATATTTAAAAATTAAAAAATATAATTCTGAATAAATTATTGGCCAGTGAAGAAATCACTGGAAATTAGAGAATACTTTGAAATTACATTAAAATTTTGGCATATCAAAATGTGTAGAATGCAACTAGTGTTATCTTTGAGGAAAATATATAGCTTTACATGTATGTTAGAAAGAAGACTGAAAATTAATAAACTGAACAACCCTTTCAAAAGTTTAGAAAAAGAGGGGAAAAAATAAACTGAAAGAAAGAAGAAGGAAGGAAAACATAAAGAAAAGGGCATAAAATAATGAAATTTAAAGCAGAAACAAAAACCAAATATATAGCAGAGACTATCATCAAAGCCAAAATTTGGTTTCTGAAAAGTCTATTAAAATTTTCAAGCTGAAACAAGGAAATGGAGAGTAAAACAATAGGCAGGTGTTAGGAATGATTAAAAGGGACATATTATAGTTCTTTGCAGATACAGAAAATAGAAGAGAATATTGTCAACTTTATGTCAAATAAGTACAAAATTTATATATATATATATATATATATATATATATATATATATATATATATATTTTTTTTTTTTTGAGACAGAGCCTCAAGCTGTCCCCCTGGGTAGAGTGCTGTGGCATCACAGCTCACAGCAACCTCCAACTCCTAGGCTCAAGCGAGTCTTTTGCCTCTGCCTCCCAAGTAGCTGGGACCACAGGTGCCCGCCACAATGCCCGGCTATTTTTTGGTTGCAGCCGTCATTGTTGTTTGGCGGGTCTGAGCTGGGGATTCAAACCCACCACCTTAGGTGTACGTGGCTGGCGCCTTAGCGGGTTGAGCTATAGGCGCCAAGCCAAAATTTATATTAAAAAAAAGGGTGAGCAAGCTATGTCAAGTAGTGTATAACAAAGTTAATACCTGAACAAATTAGGTTGAAATTGGGGACACTAAGATTGGTAACATAATTTAAAAAATATCAGTTTTGTAAAGAAGAAAAATCACATGATTTTTTCATTATCTGCCAATAGAGTGTTTATTAAAATTCAACCTTAATTTCCAACAGTAATTGCTAGTATATGAGGAATAAAAAGCAAATTCTAGTAATCCAAAAAGCTCTCTTCCTCTGCCCCAAAGTCTACAGTATAGACATGTTATATGTGTCCACCCCAGCTCTTCAGTCTGGAGTCTATATCATTGTATCATTTCAGGGTCATTCTGGCCTTATTAGACCTGTGCTGTGCCATTTGACATTTGTTTGCCAATCTTCTCTGTATTTTAACAAAAAGTTGATAAAACCAAAGAAAAAATTAAGGAAATACTTTATTTTTGAAACCATACAGAATGCCTCTGAAGGTGATAGCATTCGATTACATGTATTGTTATGATCTTCAGTTCGGTATTACCCGAGAGGGTAGCCTTATAGACACAGTGTAGAACTGTCTGCACAGGGAGGGCCAGCCTCAGGGCAGCCCCATCAGATGGGTGAAGCTGAGGGGACATCAGCTAGGCTGAGAAGATTGGGTGGCTGTTATTGGTGCCGGAAGGCTGGGTACAAAAGCCTAGGAAATGCTGGTTCACTGAGAGTCAGGACCACTGTTTGGTACCTGAAGAATGTAGCCTATAGGATGTCTTCTGCTTTTAGATGTGTGTGAGAAGTCTGCCAACCAAGATCCTGCCCCTGGGTTAAAGACTGGGCAGGTGCTGACGGTGCCCAGCACCTTAGACTCCAGGTAAAAGAGATAGTGTTCGTTCTACTGCTTAGTTCCAGTCAGTAATAAGCTGGGAAATGTTCTGTGTCTGTGGTTTATCATGAGAAGATAGAGGAAACATTGATTTCAGCAGTTTCTTCTAGTTGGTCAATACTTTTGGATATTGCATCTCACATGACAGGCTATTTTATAATTTAACTTGAGAGCTTATGAATTTATAGTGAAATATTTTGATGTCATTGTACTACTTCACAGAAACAATGCTGGGAATTACACAGAAAATAAAGTCACTATTATTCGCAGGCATCATTATTACTTCTGCAAATTTCCTTTAGTTCCCAAGCCATTTCATCCTGGGAATAAAAACAAATCACAGTAACAGTTACAAAACAGCATTTCTATGGCTCCAGCTGGCTCCTTCAGCTTCTTCCCAAATGGCTCTGGAGTCAACAATGAGCGTCTGTCTCACGTGTGTTCCATGAGGTCTCTTGATCACTGCTAATCACCAACCAGTTCATTCCCCTTCTACCCAGGGAACATTTCCAGTTGCTGTGGCTCCACATGTGGTACCCATGTCATTGGTAACTGGGAGTTGTGACATCTGTTGATACCCATCCACCCAAGGTAACAGAGCCTTACTTCTAGGTCACTTAGATATAGTTCAGGAATGAGTGTTGTCTCCCTTAAGTTGACAGATGCTATCCAACAAGTGCTACTAATGTCTTGCATTTCTAGTGCCCTACTGAGATTTCAGATAGACCATTCTGTTTTGTTAGCTCTACATTTATTGTAGTTTCTCTGTTGATGGCTTCTCTGTGCTCACTAGAGCAATCTCTCAATATTCAAAGACTTTGTGTTGTTCTCTGCATTACTTCTTTTTTTTCTGGCATTAACATGTCCCTTGTCCTAGAAGCAAATTGTCGCCCTGTCACTCCCTTTCCTTCTAGCCCTATCCTACGAGGCTCCTTGCTTCCTTATGTAAGTTGTTCCAAAGGAAATCCACCTCACAGTCCTTTGTATGTATGAGACACACTCGATATATACAGCTACAAGTGGAGCATTAGCTCAGCTAGAGGATAAGTATACTGTTAAGAGTACCCCAACAAAAGGGTGAACTGCTTTATATTTTTTACAATTATATCTCAGAAATATTCCTTCCTTAGCATATAAGGTTATGGGTGACCAGAATAATAGAGCAAATGTTACGGAAAGCGATTGATGTATTTTGAAGGAGGAAGCCTTTCATGCATATACTTCTGTGCCTTCTTTATCATTCTGATTTGCAATGGAAGAGTTTATAGAATTGAGAAGCCATGGAGTGTTTTTTTCCTAATGAAATTCTCTGCTTTCTAAATAGTCCAAAACCTAATTATCTCGTGTCCTCTTATGGTTTGAAGCCTCTCCGTGAAATACAGGATTTTTGTATTACATGCAAACAAATCAGCAATAAATTTCTCCAAAGCAAATGTTATAAACTTTTTTGAGTAAGAGGACAAAATTCCTAAAATGCAAGGCTAGTTACCTGCTTCGTTAAGAAACATGAATGCAAACAATTTTCATGAAAAAATTATGGAAAGCAATTGGCTAGAGAGTGATTACAGAGGTTAATCTGTGTACTAATTGGCTTGTTTAGGATGTGCCACAAAGCTGGATTCACCAATCATTTCTAGTTTAAGTAAATGATGCAGCATTATAGCAATTAAAACATGATTCATTTTTCCACAGCGTTTCTACATTAACTGAAAAATAATCATTTGGGCTTAATCCAAATCAAGAAAAAATATACAGCATCTAAATGGAGCTTTTACCTTTCAAGTAATTTTTCCTGCTGCTGACTATGTGGAACAGGGCAAGGACCTCATGTCTGAAGTGTACTCCTTAAAGGATACTCTCCTAAGGGGCATACCTTCCATACACCCCCTATTTATTTATGCTATGGGTCATCATTCTAGTAAATGTGACACTGCAGTCACTCTTACAGTTACAAATTATAATGTGTATACGCAAATTATTACTTTTTTTTTGCACAGAGCAAGGAGTACAGCTGTATCAGGAGATATAAGAAGAATAAGTAAAAGTCACTTGATACAGTAAGAAAAATAAGGTATGAACAATTTTTCACAGGGAAAATTTTTTTCCCTAAAAAATGTTTTAGTTCTGCTAAATTAAGAGTTTCTTGCTAACAAATGCCAAAAATGCAGTGGAAGCAAGTAACCTGAAGGTATGTGCTGACCGTGTACTCCTCATGGGCTGAAACTTTAACTGCCGCATGTGGAATGTGGTGACATTTTTAGTTCTGTTACCTTTCTGAGGTCCATAAGAAGTCAATCCCTTGTATGCTATTTTCTTTTTGCTGTGAGAATAACTCTGCCACAAAGAGTCTGAGGTACCAATCTAGAGCATCTGGGTCATGATGGTCAATGGGGAAAGTGGGTAGGACACATTAGAAGACCTCATCATGCACTCAGAATGCAATGAATGAGCATTGCATTCTGGGATACTAGAGGCAAATGAAAAGATGTATCTTATTGGGTAGAGCGATGGGTCTTCTGATTGTGTTTTTTGTTTATATGGTTGTATCTGTGAGCTTCTCAGTGATCAGTCCCAAGACTTTATTCAGTCCTATATTTTCAGGTCCAAACACAGTGTCAGGCACCTAGTAGTTCCTAAGTGATGATGGTGGTTGTGATTGTGGGCAGGAATTAACATTTGTTCACTAAGCACTTTATATGTATTATCTAATGTAATCTCTGTGGCAGTTGTGTGTAGGAGTTATTTTCTCTATTCATAGGCATGGAGAGTTTAAACTTCTTACTCAAGGTCACACCACTGGTAAATGTTCCTAAAGCCAGGTTCAGACCTCTCTGATAATGAAAATGCTACACAAATACAAATAATTTAAATAAATTTAAATTTAATAATATTAAATAATTTAAGCAGTGTTTCCATTTATATCCATGGGCCTGGAAACATGTATTTTACATTAGATTGGGGCAGAGTTTCTCAATTTATTGACATTTGGGGCTGGATAATATTTTGTTGTGGGAGCTGTTCCACTATAGAATGTTTATCAGCATCCCAGTTTTTACTTACTAGTTGCTAGTGGCAACCCCCTATACCCCTATGACTCCAGCCAAAAATGTCTCCAGAAATTGCCCAATGTCTCCCATAGCTGTGGTCCCTAGCCCCCAGGCTATGGGCTAATACTAGTCTATGGCCTGTTAGGAACTAGGCTACAGAGCAGGAGGTGAGCAGCCATGATTAAACAAAGCTTCATCTGTATTTACAGCTGCCCTCCATCATTCATATCACCACCTGAGCTCTGCCTCCTGCCAGATCAATGATGGCATTAGATTTTCATAAAATCTCATAAGAGCCCGAACCCTACAGTAAAATGTGTATGCAAGGGATCCAGGTTGCACATTCTTAAGAGAATCTAATGCCTCATGATCTAAGGTGGAGCTGAGGCAATGATGATAGCTCTAGGGAGTGGCTGCAAACACAGATTATCATTAGCAGAGAGATTTGACTACATAGAGACCATAGTATATCAATTGCTTGCAGATTCATATCAGAACCCATCAGTGAATGGAAAGTGACAGTTAAGCTGCATCTGGTGGTAGGCTTTATAATGGCAAATGAGTTGATATACTTTAATCATATGGCCACATCTGGTGGCAGGCTTTTCAGTCATAATTGGAAACTTATTTAAGACTGCATATGGCTGGCCCATTATTTTATTTACCACTTCTGTCCTCACCTCTTTCCTCACTGAGCACTTGTTTCAGTCTGAGTTTTAGTAAGCCAACAAGCTAACCCTAGCAAAAATAAGTAAAAAATGTTCCATGAGAACTGCGTTGTAAAGGGGCAAGGGGACCCACTGATGAGACAGCTGAAGACTCTAAGACTGCCAACAGAACGAAATCCTCATTTAAAAGAAAATATCAAGAATCCTAATTCAATTATGGGTTCACTGCAATATGTGATTCACATTCTCTGAGCCCAGCTATCCAACAAAGCCATGAAACCTTCAAAACTCATTAAAAGACAAGTATTTTGAGTTTTTAAAAAATAGAACAACATGAATGTGAAAAACAGAAGTGATTATGGAAGGCCACTACATCATCAAACATGTCTGCAGTGAGAGCATCATTCTTGCTGGCTGACCACATGGCTAAAGCTAAGATGTCCCTTACCAGTGCTGAAGAGTCAGTCTTGCCTGCTGCTAAGGACACTTGCCATGAACTTCTAGGACAGGCTGCCCATGTTCCTCTTCTGGCTAGCACCAATCTAGATGAATTGATGGAATAGCAGAGGATATAGAGGCACAGCTGTTAGGAGGATTAATGAGTCACTGTGGTACACAGCCCAGGTTGACGAGTCTGCTGATGTCAACAACAGGGCAGCAATGCTTGTTTTTGTGCACCGTGTTTTTCAGGAGGATGTGCATGAGGATATGTTATGTGCACTTCCATTGCCAACCAGCACCACAGCTGCAGAACTGTTCAGGTCTTTGAATGATTACCTATTAGGAAAATTAAGTTGGTTATTTTGTGGTGATGTATGCACACACGGAGCTGTTGCCATGACTGGACAGCTTTCTGGTTTCACTGTTCAGGTCAAGGAGGTCGCTTCTGAACATGAGTCTGCACACTTTGTCATCCATAGAGAAATACTGGCTAGCCAAAAAATGTCACCTGAACTAAACAACTTGTTTTCAGGATGTGATTAAAATTATCCACCATATTAGTCCATGCCCTTCACTGCCATCTGTTGGCACAGCTCTGTGGGGAGATGGTGCAGGGCACACACGTCTTCTTTTACACACAGAAGTAAGGTGGCTTCCTAAGGATAGATCACTGGCCAGGGTTTTTAAGCTATGAGAGCTGCTCCAGAGATTCCATTTAGAAAAACAGTCATCACTGGCAGTACATTTCAGTAACACAGAATGAGTCACAAAACTTGCTTACTTATGTGACATATTCAACCTGCTCAATGAACTCAATCTGTCACTTCAGGGGAGAATGACAACTGTGTTCAAGTTGGCAGATAAAGTGGCCTCATTCAAAGCCAAACTGAAATTAGGGGGGGCGAGGAGTAAACATTGGGATTTTTGACACGTTTCAAACATTAGCAGAGATTTTGAAAGAGACTAAGCCAGGGCCTTCTTTCTTCCAGCTGGTGTATGATCATCTATCACAGCTTTCGAAGGGTTTGAGCATTACATTTCTACCACCAAAGACCCCCAAACTGAGAAGGGGTCATTTGTGAATAAGCCAGGTGAATTGACTTTGTCTGTGCTGGAAGAGGATCAGCTGCTGGAGATTGCAGATGACATTGGCCTTAAAGTATGCTTGAGACAGCTTCAAATTTGCACAGTACTGGATTAAAGTCAAGGCAGAATATTTAGTGCTTTTACTACAAAAACACTAAAAAGCCTGCTACATTTTCAATATCCTATCTTTGTAAAGCAGGGTTTTTTGTAGTGACAACAACCAAAACAAGATTAAGGAGTAGACTGGATGGACATAACCAACACACTTCAGGTGTCACTGTCTCTTTCCTCTCACCCCCAGATGGGACCATCTAGTTGTAGGAAAACACACTCAGGACTCCCACTGAATCTGCATTATGGTGAGTTACATAATTCATTATATGTTACAATTTAATAATAATAGAAAAAAACTACAAAATATAATGTGCTTGAATTCCCCATCCCAAGTTCATGAAAAATTATCTTTCATGAAACTTGTCCCTGGTGCCAAAAAGGTTGTAGGCTGCCTTCCCAGTGGAAAAAATTATTGCCATTTGGCATGAATGGGACTAAAAAGATCCTCTTAGGCCTCTTGTACTTTAGGAGGACTAAAAGCATCTCTTTCAGCAACCCCTAGAAGACCTTGCTTAGGGACATTTACCTTTCTTAGACTATGATAGCATTACTATCTCCACCCTCTGGTAGTTGGGGGATATGGAAGGACATAGTTTTTTTCCCCCTTCTGTTATGGAAATGAGAGAAGGCAAAATATCATCCTTGGAAATTGATCAGATTCTTTATACAATATGGAAATCACTTTCATGTTCTGGGCAAGATAAAGGGTAGGGCCTGGGCAAGAGGTGTTGTAGTGGTGGGAAGATCTGGCCTGGTGTTTCTCAGTAGTATTGGGCCCATTTTTAAGAACACAAACCTATGACCTGGATGCAGTCATCCCAGCCCAGAGGAACTTGGGTAAGGGTCCAAGTGGATTGTTAAGTACTCTATGCATATTTCTTGAGAATCTCTGTTTGGAGAGGATCAGTATCTGTGATTGACTCATAAAACGAAAAGGGCACATTGGGTCAGGAGGATGTGGTTTGGTTTATAGTAATAAGAGCTGGTATAAATTTTTGGAGGACAAGTTCAACTATTGAGCTTGAAAGTTGTTAATAAAGAATCCCATACTCATTTTTACCTAAAATACAGGATGTACAGAACCAGTGTTGACAGTGTTAGAGCCCTTATGGCCATACTGTCATTTAGTTCTACTCTCTGTGGCATTCTGGAGCAGATGCCCTGGATTGCTCAACGGCCTCTATAAAAGTGAAAATTCCTAAGTTCGTGAGAATACCTTTTAGGGAGTATAGTCTGCTTCAGAGTTACTTAGGTAGTAGACCCGACCCCCCAACCCCCCAGGGACCACTCGAGTTAAATGAGGCCAGATATATATATTTAATTTTTTTAAAGTAATATCATGCATGAGAGAATGGTATTTTATAGAATTTGTATGCTTTGAAGTCTGGGTAGACTTTGTCTTTTTAATTTTAAATTAATTTTAAAAACCAATTAGTGTAGGTAGTCTGGTTTTATAAAAGCTAGACTTACAAAATATATAAACTGGGCCATGAATTTTTGTGCTATAAATATATTTTTAACCTTATTTTCAAAAGGCTAGATTTAAATAATATCTCTTCTAGTTCACTAAGGGCCATGTGAGTTACCAGTGATTTGACTCAGAGATTGTGAGGATGGGAGTAAGGTAATAAAACTCTGGTGCTCAGGTCTCACCTTGGTTATCAATCAGACCAAAAAAAAAAAATATATATATATATATATGTGTATACACACACACATATTTTCATATTTCATATATATATATCAGAAACTTAATGTGAGATTAAGGAAAATACCATTATTTCAACATGTTTCCTTGGAAATTCTAGAAAAACCAGACAGCATATTGAGAAGGGAGAAAAACCTCAGCAGGAGAATGAGAATAGTTGCACAGGGCTGAGGGAACTCTGGCCATAGAACGTCTCCTTCAGTCTGCCCTGCTTCCAGGGAAAGACTTAATGGCCAAGCTCCAAAGTCAGGACCTTCCTCACTAGGCTCTTCACGATACTTCATGATATGCATGTTAGTCCTTGCTTTCAAGAAATATATATATTCTGGGATTAAATAAATTAAAGGCATATTCATAAAAAAAGATCACTGTGCTTTTAATTTAAGTGCCATTATACAGCAGCATTTTTCAGACTTTTTCTTAGGACCTCAGTCTTTGACATGGTAATAGCTAAAGGTTTTGAAAATTTAAGGAAAACCTCCTGTAGGCTTATTATCCTAATAATAATGTTTGTACTCCTTATTCATTTTAGTCTTTATTTCTTTGTGTTTATATTTCGAGTAGTTATTTTCACAGAGTAGTGCAACTTATTTTTTCACTTTCCTAGGTTGTACATGGCCAAGAAGCTTTCCTTCTGATTATATGTGAAAAAATCAGCACTCATTACTGGTACAGACTTTAGCACATATTGAGATTAACTTGCTAATCTAAATGGTATGCAAGGATATTAGTTAACGTAATTTTTCTCATAAGGAAGTAACGGTAATTTTTCATTAACTGAGTTTGAAGAAATGTAGTCATCACATTAATACTCTTAACAGTTTTAGATCCTTAATTATGTTAATTTGATTTTAATGATTTAGCAAATTTCTGTTTGTTCTTAACGATTTAAAAATAGCCAGAGGTGCTTTCGGTTTAGACATAGTTTTGTTTAATACTATTGTTGTTATAACTGCAGTCTTCTAACTTTTAATCATTCTCAATTTGGTTTATTGCACACACACCTTGGGACTAATCTGTGAAGGTAACATTTTCAAAGCTGGCGTTGCAGGAGGTCTGCATGTGAGAGATTTCTGCTTGTTGGCATTCTGCTACTACCATCTTCTAAACCATATAATTTTCTTTTCCTGGCACCACTCGCATGATGAGCTCCAGGGAAGGGAGATTTAACACAGGTAGACACTGCAAGGTCCTCCCAGAGGTATTCCTATCAGTAGTGACTGGATGGTAGCGCCTTCCCTTTATACCACTTTGAATCTTTTAGAGAAATTTTATTCTGCCTTTCACAAACTAAACCCCCCAAATACCTTGTCTATGATAATTATATACTTCAGTTTTTAACAATATCTGTGTTAAGCCTTTTAATCTCTATAGAATCAGATGATTTATGAAAACTGATGGGTATTGTTTGAAATGCTGTGAACATTAGATGCTTTGTTCACTAGCTTCCGCTCTGCCCCAGACAGCCTACACTCATACGACATGAAATAGTAGATGAATATTGAAACATTGCATACACACAGGAGAGTCATTCCAATTATCAATTCAAAAGGATCCTGAGTCAGACACATTCTTGTAATCTAAACTGAGACCACTCTGGGCTGGGCTGCTTTGTGTGATAGCTGGCATTAATACATTGTTTATTTGTTTTAATAGCTGTGCAAATAATTATTAGTGTATTGTATTTTTAAATTGGCAGAGATCGTTGGCCTGGGATTAAACTCAGCTTCTCCACTTATAGTAGTATCATTTGGGAAAACTAGTTAGCTTCTTTCTATCAGTGTTTTTAACTGAAAAATGGGAATACAATTGCCTCCCCTCCTTATCCTATAAGGCTATGTTTCAAGACCCCCAGTGGATGTCTGAAACTATGGATAGTACCAATCTAGATGGCCATCAGTCAGAATATATTTCTGTTCATTTCTTCCATCTACAAATTTAATGTCTTTTCCATCTTAACTAAGCACTTAACCATGCACGGTGGATATACATACATTTTGTAACTTGAGATGTGGCAGAAAAACTAGCACAAATTTCTTTTCTCTTCTTTGCAGTTTAACAGACAGAAGATTTGATCTTACCATAGATCTTAGTAACCTGAGACTTTTTTTTTTCTGACATCACTCTTTATGTACTTTGGAGCCATAATAAGGGTTACTTGGATACCAAGACAGTCAACCTAATAACCAAGCTGCCTGCTAAGTAACTCGGGGTGAGGAGCACATGCAGTGTGAATTCACTGGGCAGAGGGAGGATTCATGACCTAGACAGGATGGAGTGGATGGTGCACACAGAATAGCACGCAATTTAAAACTAGGGATTTTTTATTTCTGCAGGCTTCCATTTAATATTCTCAGACAGTGGTTGACTGTGGGTAACTGAAACCATGGAAAGAGAAGGAAACTGGGTAAGGGAGGACTACTGTAACACAATTTCTCTGAGGATTAAATCAGCTAATCCATGTAAAATACTGAAAATAAGAAATTTCCAACATATATGAGCTACTATTAGTAGGATAATTATTTATGTAGGTAAGCAGCACATAATACTGTTAAGCAATGCCACACAAGAGTAGTTGTGGGCTGAGAGTCAAGTTTTGCCTACTCTAGCCTCATTAAAGTTTATTTCAAGGGTAAGAAAACACTATCCTGCTCAGACATAAAAAATAAGGAAACAGAAATGTTAGAGGCAGAGAATAAGAAAGAAATATTGAAAAATAAATAACAAAATGTCCAAAACAATTTTTTTTTTTATAAATCAGTGGAGTGGCTACATAATAGTAGAATAAGTAATGCTGAATGCCAGTAAGGTTATTTGAGAAATTATAGCACTCCTCCCAAAACAGAAAGCAATGAGACAGAAGACTGAAAAGAGGTGAGAAAAGTGGGGCCTGGAAAATCAATCCAAGAGGTCAAATATTTATTGACTAGGAGTTCTAGAAGAAAGGAACAGAAAACAGATAAGACAGTTATCAATGAAATTATCAGAGAAATAACAGTAGATAATTTCCCCAAATTGAAGATAGATTTCTGTCTCTAGATTAAACATCAACCAGTTTGCCAGCACAATGACGAATAAAACAGCCTATAACTAAGTGCAGTGTCTTGATGAAATTTCAGAGCTCCTAGAGTGAAGAGAAAATCCTGTTTCCAAGGGTGGAAATAAAAAAGGTACTTAAGAGAGAAAGCATCCTGTTAAAGGGCTTCTTTTGAACCATCCTGGATTCTGCAGTACAGTGAAGCGTAAGACTTTAAAATTCTCATGGAAAATTATTTCAAACCTAGAATTCTCAAATATCAAGGTAAATATTTGTAGAGGTGCAAAACCTTCTATAAAAGAATAACTTAAAGATTTTCAGCAAAAGGAAAATAAATATTCAAGTACAAGACAAGAACAAGAAATTTTTTAAATGGATATAAAAATACACAAACTCATAATTATGGAATTTTACATTAAAATAACAACTGAAATTTTTATCTACTAGATTGGTAATATTAAATGTTGGTAAAAATGGAAAGTAGGTACTATCATACAGACACACACTCTTTTAGTGAGATTATAATAATTTAGTGCAGTCTTTTGGAAGATAGTTGGCAGTATGTATTACTATTTAAAATGCAGCATATGTAACTATTTAAAATGAAATGCACATTTCATTTGATCCAGCCCTTCTAGTTCTAGGTTGTTAAAAGAAGCCCTAAGCCTACAGAGGGTATGTGTTAGGGGGCACATTGTATAAAGAATAGAACTGACTGTGAGAATCAGACAAAGATACATTTTTAATGTAGGCTTCTATATATTTTAAATTACTTAAGTAATTATTTTAAGTACCCAAGAATTCAGAAGTAGGTGGGTCCTGAAGTCTGCCTGAGGCTTCATCAATACAAAGGAGATTAAGCCTCATTTACTTCTAAAGGAAACACACTCTTAGGAGCAACAGAGTAAAGGTTGAGTTGAGTCTTCTCTACATTCAAGTGAATCAAAGCATCTAGTTTTGATCTGAAATCAAGCTTAGAAAATTTTAACCCCAAAGGAAACTCTTCTGGAAAATTGTAACAATGAAAATAGGATCATAATGGAAGTCTACCTACTCTATAATTTTATGGTTTTCCAAACAGTATATCATCTCACTTTGCATTGTGTTTACTTAATTAGATGTTTGAAATATGGAAAGCAATATTTAGAAGAAAGCAGAAACACAATCATAATGAGACAAAAATCGTATAAGCAGAAAGGATAAATTCAGGTGTCTTTTTATTTTAATCATATGAATAATGATTCTGGTATAGAAAGTGAGAAGACTCTTTTATTGCTTCACATCAGTCAGATCCTTTTTCATATACCCAATATCTGATTTTTCTTCTTGTAAAATTCATCAGGCGAAATTCAGTCAAAGAGGATGAAACCAAAAAATATATATTATTTTTAGATTTCTCCTCAGCTAGACTGAAATTACCTATGTAATGAACTCTAGTTGTATAAAAGGATTTAGAAATGTAGGCTCCAAAATCAATATATTAAAAAAGAAATCAAGTTCTTATTTCCTTAAGTAATATACACTAGAATTTCTAGAAGTGAGGTCTACAACTTGGGGGTGGGGGATATAAAGAGAAATATGGAATTGAAAGTAGTATAGGATAGCAGTCATAAAGTGACTATAGCTGCCTCTGAGGTTGTTAGGACATCATGAATGTGAATCAGTAGCAAGAGGCCTGGCACCTAACACCCCAAAAATTCTAGTTAATGTTTTTTAAAGAATTAATTTATTCAACAAAGTTTTATTCAGCTGCGCTGTGTGGTGTGCTGTGCTGGATATTCTTTTTTTGAGTCAGAGTCTCACTATGTTGCCCTCAGTAGAGTGCCATGATGACACAGTTCACAGCAACCTCAAACTCTTGGGCTTAAGCAATTCTCATGCCTCAGCCTCCTGAGTAGCATGCCACAATGTCTGGCTATTTTTTGTTGCAGTTGTCATTGCTGTTTAGCTGGCCGGGGCTGGTTTTGAACCTGCCACCCTTAGTGTATGTGCCTGGCACTGTAACCACTGTGCTATGGGTGCCAAGCCTGTGCTGGATATTCTTATACCTGAGTCTTTGGGAGAAGGGAACTGAGGATGAGGGAGGTTAATCTTGCCAGGTGTCTTTGTTTGTGTCACTATAACAAAATACCTGAGACAGTGTAATTTATAAAGAACAGAAATTTATTTTCCTGCAATTCTGGAGGCTGGCAAGTACAAGATCAAGATGCCAGCAGTGGGGTGGAGGTAAGATGGCCGACTAGAGCCAGCTTTCCACAGAGGCTCCCCTCCAGAAGGAGGGCTAAAGGACAGAAGTTTAGCAAGTAGGCTGATGGTTTGGAGCTGAGCCAAGAGAAAAGGTTGAAGAATGCACATCCACACTGCTGAGGCAAGCTGTGACTCCCAAGGAAACAAACAACAGGTACAAAATCTCATCGCCAAGTGGACAGGAGTCCCCTCCACTGTGAGAGCAGCTCACAGTATACTCTATACATATAAGTGAGCAGAGTTCAGATCATCTTCTATTACATCCTACAAGAAAAGCCTTCTAAAACCCAGATTTACTTCCCCAGAGAGGGCCTACTAGTGTGCTATGGCACTCTTCTACAAGGCATAAAACTGTATATATTATCCACCTGCAATTCTGAACTCCCAGCACTCCCCTCCACTCTCACCCTGTGGTCTGGAAGATTGTCCCCCATGAAGTCCAGATTCTTGAGCATTTTCTTGAGAGATGTGGACGAGGCATGGGCTGTTGCAGGTCTGTGCTGATTCTGTGGCATGGGTGTAAAGAGATGACAGTGGATCGAGATGGAAAGGGAAAAGCGATGTCCTGTGGGACAGAGCAGCAGTGGCAGTGGTGGGAACAATAGGACTCTCCTGGGGATATTTTGGAGAGACACTCCCCAGCTCTCTTGGCAACCAGAGAAAGATAGGCATCTACTCTGGTGGTAGCTACTGGCAAAACAGATCTTGGATGGGAATGCAGGCCCCATGAGTAAAGGGTATGTCTGAAGCAGTACCTGCCTAGGCAGGCGCAATGAGCATGGAGACTAGAATATGTATGCACAGAGATGGCATACTCCAAGGGCAGGGCTGAGTCAGAATTGCTGCTTTAGTGAGCCTAAGAAGCACCTGGTCCCCAGGGGGAACATAGCTGGACAAAAGCAGGCAGGGTAACAGCACCAGCCGGGGGAGAAACAGACACAAGCTGTGTGGGAGTACCAGCCCAGAGAGAGGCAGGAACTGAGAGCTCAGTGTGAGCTCTAACTGAGCCCACCCCAACACAGAGTGCAACCGAGACAGAGACACCAGCTCCATGAGAATAGGTACAATAGCAGCGGCACAGGGCGGAGCTGAGCCACAGTTTCTGTGAACTCACAGAGCCTGGCCTGCAGGTAATATAGCGGGGACAGAAATGCTAATTCTGCCAGAATATAAGTGACATCAGAATCAATCTGGGGCAGGGCTAGAACTGGGCGAATTGCCCCAGCTTCCATTAAGCACCCAAAGCTGTCACATTTCAGCTCCCACCCACTGCCAGCTGGTGGCCAAGTGCAGCCATCTGGCTGAGGAGACATAGATCTCCCTGTGACTCAGAAAGGTGCAAACCCCTAGACCATCTCCTTATTGGAGGGAACTGGGTCACAGCCTTGTGTTACCAGTGACTGGGTGTGACAGACATGTAAGATGGGGAAGGAGGCATCAACCTCCCCAGACTAATTCGTTTCCTGGGTGGGTCCTTCTGACTCCATGGAGCACCAGAGTGAGTCATACTCGAGCTGCCAGCAGATCCCTGCTATCTATTTGCTAAAAACCTTTTGAACTCTCCCACTTGAAACTGGGTGCTGACTGGGACAATTGATTTGGAACCCTTGACCTGGCCCAGTCGTCTGAGGACTATCCAAAGTGGTACCCTGGGTGTGTGGTTGTGGGAGGTTGGATTTTCCTTTTCCACTTGTTGCCTGTGGGGGATGGAGTGACTTAGTTGCTGGTATTTCTTCACAGCTGAGACTTCAACATGGAGTTACTGATTCACTAGGATTGGACAGAGAGAAGCTGAAAACAAGACACAGCCACTTAGTCCCACAACATCAAGCTGGTCCCCAGTGTTTTAGCCTGTAGCACTGTACGGATCCTTTGCAAAGCTCTAGGGGAAAAGGTACCAGACAGCAGTCCCAGCTCTTGGGCAAAGGGCTGGTTAATCCTTCCTCCAGGAGCCTCCAACCCAACTTCACCTTATCTGCTTATCTAGCCAAATAGTGAAAAATAATCATGGGGCGAAATCAGTGGAAAAACTCCGGCAACATGAATAATCAGACTAGACCAACTCCCCCAAGGAATGACATGGCAGACGCACCATAAGATCCCATTCATAAACAAATGGCTGAGATGTCAGAAATAGAATTCAGAACTTGGATTGCAAATAAGATTAATAGAATGGAGGTAAAATTGGAATTGGAAATTCAAGGAATATTTCAAAAGTTGTCTCAAAAATTTAGTGAATTCAAAGACGAAATCACCAAAGATTTTAGCACAGTGAGACAAGAACTTGCAGCCCTCAAAGATCTGAAAAATACAGTAGAATCCCTCAGTAACAGAATGGAGCAGGCAGAAGAAAGGATTTCTGATATTGAAGACAAAGCTTTTGAATTCTCCCAAATGCTCAAAGAGGAAGAGAAGTGGAGAGTAAAAATGGATCATTCTCTCAGAGAGCTCTGCGATAATTCAAAGAAGACTAATATTTGCCTTATAAGAATTCCTGAAGGCAACGAGCTGGCTTCGAAAGGCCCTGATGCTCTATTCCAGGCATCCTCAAACTATACATTTGGCCTGCCAAGGACATTTATCTGGCTGGCCAGGTGTTTTTGCCACCACTGCCTGTTCTGCTTAGCAGCCGACTTGTCCCAGAGTCCACAGTCTGGCCCTCCAGTGGTCTGACGGACAGTGAACTGGCCCCCCTATTTAAAAAGTTTGAGGACCCTTGCTCTATTCCATGAGATAATCAAAGAGAACTTCCCAGACATGCCAAGAGATTCTGAAATTCAGATAGCAGACAGTTTCAGAACCCCAGTACCCCAACCTGAATAAGGCATCTCCCAGACACATTATAATTAACTTCACCAAAGTTAATATGAAGGAGAAAATTCTGCAAGCAGGCAGACGTAAGAAAAACATAACTTACAAGGGGCAGAATATTAGAATGACTGCAGATCTCTCTGCTAAAACCTTTCAAGCTAGAAGAGGGTGGTCATCAACTTTTAATCTCCTAAAACAAAATACCTTTCAACCCAGGATCCTGTATCCAACAAAGTGAGTTTCGTTTATGATGGAGAAATTAAATACTTTAATGACATTCACATGTTGAAGAAATTTGCTGTAACTTAACCAACTCTCAAGGATATTCTTAGACCTATCCTCCATAATGACCAGCGCAATTGTCTACCACCAAAGTAAAATCACTCAGAAACTTTTGATCAAATTCCAACTTCCATAGTGGTGAAAGGATTAAAAATGTCCACTGGGCATTCAAAAAAATTTGATACCCAAAATTCTACCAGGCTTATCAATCAATATTCTCAATGTGAATGGCTAAATTGTCCTCTAAAGAAGCACAGGTTGGCTGACTGGATACAAAAACTCAGGGCAGATAGCTGCTGCATACAAGAATCTCATCTTACCTTAAAAGATAAATATAGACTCAGAGTGAAGGGATAGTCATCTATATTTCAGGTAAATGGAAATAAAAAAGGAGGTGTTGCAATTTTATTTGCAGATACAATAGGCTTTAAACAAAAGTAAGGAAAGATAAGGATGGTTACTTCATATTTGTTAAGGGTAACACTCAACATGGTGAGATTTCAATTATTACCATTTATGCACCGAACCAGAATGTGCCTCACTTTATAAGAAAAACTCTAACAGACATGAGCAACTTGATTTCCTCCAGCACCATAATAATCAGAGATTTTAACACTTCTTTGGGAATGTTGGATAGTTTCTCCAATAAGAAGCTAAGCAAAGAAATTTTAGATTTAAGCTTAAGCATTTAACATTTGGATTTAGTAGATATCTACAGAACATTTCATCCTAACAAAATTGAATACACATTCTTCTCATTAGCCCATGGAACACAGTCTAAAATTGATCACATCTTAGGTCACAAATCTAACCTCAGCAAATTTAAAAGAATAGAAATTATTTCTTGCATCATCTTGGACCATCATGGAGAAAAAGTTGAACTCAGTAACAATGGGAATCTGCATAATCATACAAAAACATGGAAACTACATAACCTTATGCCGAATGATAGCTGGGTCATAGATGAGATTAAGAAGGAAATTACCAAGTTTTTGGAACAAAATAATAAGACATGAATTATTAGAACCTATGGGATACTGCAAAGGCAGTCCTTAGAGGGAAATTTATAGCATTGCAAGCCTTCCTCAAGAGAATGGAAAGAGAGGAAGTTAACAACTTAATGGGACATCTCAAGCAACTGGAAAAGGAAGACCATTCCAATCCCAAACCCAGCAGAAGAAAAGAAATAACCAAAATTAGAGCAGAATTAAATGAACTTGAAAACAAAAATTATACAACAGATCAATAAATCAAAAGTTGGTTTTTTGAAAAGGTCAGTAAAATAGATAAACCTTTGGCTAACCTAACCAGGAAAATAAGAGTAGCATCACTAATTTCATCAGAAATACCAAAGATAACAACAGACTCCTCAGAAATTCAAAAACTCTAATGAATATTGATCTAAAAATATTCAACAAGGTCCTAGCAAACGTAATCCAGCAACACATCAAACAAATTATACACCATGACCAGTTGGGTTTTGTCCCAGAGTCTCAAGACTGGTTCAATATATGTAAACCTATAAATATAATTCAGCACATAAACAAATTAAAAAACAAAAACCATATGATTTTTTCAATTGATGCAGAAAAAGCTTTTGATAATATCTAGCATCGCTTCATGATCAGAACACTTAAGAAAATTGGTATAGAAGGGACATTTCTTAAACTGTCCAAGAAGAGGGGGAGGGAGGAGAGAGAGGGGAGGGGGGAGAATGGGTAATTGGTGGGAACATACCTACGGTGCTTTTTACAAAGGTCCATGTTAAATTTACTAAGCATAGAGTACAAATGTCTTAACACAGTAACTAAGAAAATGCAGTGAAGGCTATGTTAACCAGTTTGATTAAAATATTTCAAATGGTATACAAAACCAGCACATTGTACCCCATCATTGCATTAATATACACAGCTATGATTTAATTAAAAAAAAAAATGCCAGCAGGTTTAGCTGCCTGGTGAGGGTTATTCCCAGTTTCCAAGATGACATCTTGTTGCTGCACCCTCTACAGGGGAAGAAGGTTATATCCTCCTGGGGCAGAAGGCAGAGGACAAAAGAGCCAAATGCTGCCTGATGCCCTTAATTCCATTTGCAAGGAAGGAGCTCTTTTGCCTAATTGCCTCTTAAAGTTTGCAACTCTGAATCCTTTCACATTGGCAATTATGTTTCAACCCTTGCATTTTAGAAGGGACACATCCGAAGAAGGGAACCATGCCATTTACTTTAGAGAAAATAATTATTCCAACTTAAGAAGAAAGTAGACTGTAGTATAACTCAATAACTTTGCACTCTAGGACTCTTGAGCTGGTGCCCTTGAGTATGGCATTTTTCACTTAGAATGAGTAGGAAGATAGAAATTGTATACTAACATAAATTCATTTTAGAATATAAAAGAAATGTTAGTTCCGAAATGTTCTGCTAAGCTCTGTTTTTCTCTTTTTCCCCCCTAGTCTTCTAGTTCAAAGAACATTATAATCTTATTTTTTCTATATTTTCAAAAATATGCTTTTCTATTATTACAGCATAAAAACTCATTTAGAAACTTTTGTGCTTTTATTATTTTTCATCCTGGTTTTTCAAGGCCAGAATAAAAATAATGGGTATAAAACAAAGGCTTTCAAGTGGAAGATGTAGAGGTTTTAATTAAAGAATGATGAAAAAGTGACTAGTCCTCCAAATCTTTAATAAAGCTAGTTAATTCTCCACTAATGTTGTAGAAATTATGCTCTAGTGAGCTGGGACATTTTATTCATAATCAGGCAACATTATGCGCTTCTAATTAGCAGTTACATTTCCATTTGTCTGCCACTATTGAAAGAAAAGTAATACCGAATAATATACTACATTGTTGTATAATCTTCAAAAAAACTTTAAACTCTAAGCCTGCATAGAACATTGTTAAGCATTGCCTGGATCAAATCAACAGGTGTCATTTCTCTTCTGTAGTAGCACAGTGTCCAAAATAATTAAAAATCATGATGGACAGGTTAAGAGAACCTCAACCAATGTGAGAAATAAAATTTATAATTATTTAGCAACCTACTGAATGGGAGAAGATACATGTGAATCATATATATGATAAGGGATTAATATCTGGAGTATAAAAATACCTTCTATAACCCAACAGTAAAACCAAACAGCCTAATTAAAAATGGACAGAGAACTTGAATAGATACTTCTACAAAGAATACGTACAAATGACTAATAAGACGAGAAAAGATACTCAGCATCATTAATCATTAGGGAAATGTCAATCAAAATCACAATGAGTTGCTGTTTCACAGCTGTTAAGGTGACTACTATGGCCTCAAGCAGCTCACGCCTATAATCCTCCCACTCTGGGAGGCCAAGGTGGGTGGATTGCTTGGACTGAGAAGCCATCTCCACTAAAAATTATTGAAAAACTAGCCTGGTGCACTCTGGTGTTCCCAGCTACTCAGAAGACTGAACAAGAGGATCTGTTGAGCCTAAGAGTTTAAGGTTGCTGTGAACTGTGATGATGCCACAGCACTCTACCCAGGGTGATGGAGTGGGACTCTGTCTCACAACAAACAAAAATGAACAAACAAAAAAAAAAACCCTACTACTATAAAAATAAGCATTGGTGATGATGCAGAGAAATTGGAACCTGTGCACTGTAGATAGGAATGTAAAATGGTGCACCTGCTGTGGAAAGCAGTATAACAGTTCTTCTAAAAAGCAAAAGCATAATTGCTATATGATCCAGCAATTCCACTTCTGGGTCTGTGCCCCAAGGAATTGAAAGCAGAGACCTCAAAGAAATAACTTCTATACCCATGTTCATCCCAGCATTATTCATAGAGGCCAAAATGGGGAAGCAGCTCAGATGTCCATAGATGGATTTATGGGTATATACATACAATGCAGTATTATTCAGCCTTAAAAAAAAAAGACATTTATGACCCATGCTGCAGCATGGGTGAACCCTAAGGACACTGTGCAAAGTTAAGCCACTGAAAAATAGAAATACTGTATGATTCCATTTATGTGAGGTACCAAGATCAGTCAAATTCATAGAGGCAGAAATTAGAATGGTTGTTTCCAGGGTCTAGGAGAAAGCAGGGATGGGGAGTTAATGTTTAATGGATATAGGACTTCAATTTTGCAAGATGAAAAGAATTCTGTGGATGATGGTGGTGATGACTGTACAGCAATGTGAATGCACTTAATGCTGCTGAACTAAACACCTAAAATTATTAAGATATAAATTTTATGTTATGTGCATTTTATCACAATTTAAAAATATATTCATTATTTAACATTAAATGTGAATTAATTTAACACTAAATGTGAAAGAGTAGTTGATAAAATGAGGGATTTAAGGATAAGTCAAATTTTGGATTTGCATATTCATATATGTTATTTATCAAATGTATGGTGAGTATCTTGTATTATTCTAAATGGCAGGGATACTGGGTCAAAACTAACTAATACTCCTTAACAAATAATGAGAGTGGAGTCAGTAAATATACCAACTAATGCATATACAACTGAATTTCAGGTGGGGATGTAATTTTTAAAAAAATGAAACAGGGTTAATAAGGGAAGCAACTCTTTTAAATAAGGCGGTTAGGTAAGACCTCTCTGCAGAGGTGACATTTAAACTGGAGCCTGAATGAAAAGAGGAATATTATCTGTATACATATCTTGGGGTGAGGTATTCCATTTGGACGAACTGGCACATCCAAACACCCAGAAATGAGAATGTGCTTCCAGTGTTTGAGGATGGCAAGGAGGCCAAGGAGCTGGAACAGGGCAAGTTGAGCAAGAGGAAAGGTGGTGGGAAATGGTGCAGAGATGTGTGATAGTGGCCGTGGTGAGGGGGCTGTGCTTTATACTTGTGGGGGTTGTGGGGGACGTGAGAGAGGTAAACACACCAAGAATGACTCTACAGGTTCATCTGCTAGGTGATGGGGTGTTCATCTGCCAAGACGGGACCCAGAAAGGAATACATGTCCAGAGTGGGGAGCAAGAGCTTGGACCCTGATGATTCATGAAAACAGGCAGAAGTGTATCAATGAGAGGACGTGTGAGTGTCTGGGACTTAATGAGCTGGAAGTATCTCTGTAGAGATGAAGGGGTGAGAACCTGAACCTGATGATGAGTTGGCAGGAAGATTTGAGATGAACTGAAAAGGTCTGAAGGCTGGGATGGTGCAAGAAAGGCAAAGGATGACCCAGTTTCCTGAAACTTGCACTGTGGGAGTAGCCATAGGGGATGGAAAGTGTTAGGTCCAGCCTCTTGGCCAACTGTTGTCGTGGTTTTTTGGCTCCTTGCTTGGAAGTATTTTTTTTTTAATTAAATCATAGCTGTGTACATTAATGCAATCATGGGGTACAGTGTGGTGTTTTAATATACAATTTGAAATATTTTCATCAAACTGGTTAACATAGCCTTCATGTCATTTTCTTAGTTATTGTGTTAAGACATTTATATTCTACTTTTAGAAAGAATCACTTGTATCCTTGTAAGATAAACCATAGAGGTGATCCCACAAATCACCCTTCCTCCACCCATCCACCCCCTTCCCCTTCCCTCCTCCTCCCCCTTCCCATATTCTTAGGCTATAATTAGGTTATAGCTTTCATATGAAAGCTATAAATTAGTTTCATAGTAGGGCTGAGTACATTGGATACTTTTTCTTCCATTCTTGAGATACTTTACTAAGAAGAACATTTTCTAGCTCCATCCATGTAAACATGAAGGAAGTAAAGTCTCCATCTTTAGGGCTA
>CAUYTI010040057.1:0-14226 GCA_963575145.1 Galago senegalensis
TCAAGCGAGTCTCTTGCCTCCGCCTCCCAAGTAGCTGGGACCACAGGCACCCGCCACAACGCCCGGCTATTTTTTGGTTGCAGCCGTCATTGTTGTTTGGCGGGTCCGGGCTGGGGATTCGAACCTGCCACCTTAGGTGTACGTGGCTGGCGCCTTAGCCAGTTGAGCTATAGGCGCCGAGCCAATAAGAAGATTTTAAAAAGTAAGACATAGATTTCTAATGCCCTTTGTCTAGTCTATTTGCACACTATTACACTTCCATGCCATGATAGGGTAGTAATTTGTCATTAATAACTGAAAGGCCTAATAATTGATTTAAAGGTAATAACTTACTTGAGATTTTTGTCTATTATCCAAGGGTTAGATGTTTGAAAATATTTTAATATAAAAAAATCTAATTGTAACCTTTGTATCATTTCATTTGCTAAGGTTTAACTTTAGTTTGGGGCAGTATGATAAATACAACCTCTTTAACCTTTTTAAAAGAATTTAACAAATTCAGAAAAGTGCAAATAAGGGAACTATCATTTATATTATTACCACTCCAAATTAAACAAGGCTAGTATCTTGACATATTTGCTTTAGGTTATGTTTAAAGAAAAATAATTTTGTTGTTTTTATTAAAAATATATATCCGTTTGTGGAAGAAATCAGTATACAAAGTATGAAAGTAGGGACTCTTCTACAAATGGAACTTTGCTGTGGAAGTGAGGGCAGATGTAACCTAAATATTGTACTCTCATATTAATTTGAATAAAGTTTTAAAAAAATATGAAAGTACAAAACAGTAAAATTTATACCACTACCCAGACATTCTTATTATTAATATCATATATAAATCTACTTTTATACATTTATATAATTTACTAATAGAAGCATGAGTGAAGGCAGGCACATAGAAATGGAAAGTCTTTTGAAAAGTGGGGTGATATTATATATTCTACTGTAAATAGAATTTGATGCATTTTATTTCACTTTGAAAGAAGAGAAGAAACTAAAGGAGTTGCTGAATCCCAAATAAATGTTTATTTTTAGAGATAATATTTGCTAAAAGATTCCCCCTTAAGGTTTAAAAACAGAGGAGGAGAGACATTATGAAAAATTAAGAGGTTTTCTCATTATGTTTAGTATTTAAAAGCTACATATTTATTTTTGAAAGAAACAGTTGGTTTTCTGCTTTAAAAGATAAGGGCATGATACACTGTAACACTTTTCCTTAAATCTCTATTCCTCTGCTTTTCATTTTTTATTAGTTATTTTACTTTTGCATTGTTTAGGTTTACATCATTTATATTCTTTTTTGTTTCTGTAATTCTCATAGATGTTCAATGTTTATTCTATATAAACACTGCCATTACTACTAGTTCTTTCACCACAACATCTCTTTTTCTGCCTTTATTTCGCTTTCTTAATTAGGTGAATTTCATCATTGAGAAGAACTCTTCACTCCTTCCTTTAGAAGGATTAAGGAATATAGTACTTCCAAAGTTCTATCACATTTGAGCCTATGTATCTCCCATCTTCAGATGTGAATGACAACTTTCTTCAGCATTATATTCTTGGTCATGCTTTCTACCAGGATTTTTGTTGATATTTCCTTCTATTGCATGTTTTCTTTTTTTTAATTGAAAATCTAAGAAAATTATTTACCAGGAGTAAGAAGATAGTGAGGTAGAAGTGGGGAAAACTCAGCTGAGGCAATATTCAGCTTGTATTTTGGGACTGAGCTGTCTTTTCTGAGATTTTGTGATTTGGCTTATATTATAGTTCAGTCTGGCTAATTATGAATGCGATTAGGTCTGTCATTCAGAAAGATACTTTTTGGATCATTCAACAAATGTACTGTGTAGACTTACAATCTTTATATTTGTCAGAAAGAACTCTGTTACTTTTTACATATTGTCTATTTCTCCTTATTTTGTTTTTCTGCTATACTTCAGGCTGAAAATACAAAGATAACAAACCTGTTCAGTTTACTTCTCTTCAGATTTGAGAATATTAATAACAATTCTCAGCATCGTGTTGACTCACTCATATCATTTCTGTTTTCTTCCTAAATTGCCATTTGATCTCTAAGTCATCAACCCCATTATTATTATTTTTGTAGCCCAGCATCTTCTTTGTCTTCTTCTTCTTTCTTTTAGAAACAGGGTCTCCCTGTCCCCTCCTAGGTTGGGGTGCAGTGGTGTGATCACAGCTTAGTATAGCCTTGAACTCCTGGGCTCAAGGAGCCTTACAAGGAGCTAGAACTATGGTACACTCTATCTATCACACTTGTAAAATTTAAAAAAAATTTTTTTTTTTTTTTTTTTTGTAAATACAAGGTTGTTCAGGCTGGTCTCAAACTCCTAGCCTTAAGCAGTTGTTCCATCTTGGCCTCACAAAGCGGTGAGATTCTAGGCATAAACTGCTGTACCTGGCCAAAAGCTAGCATCTTCTTAAGGGACTTTTTCCAATCTCTCTACTGTAAAGCTTCAGGGTAGAATGGAGTTACAAGCTTTACAGTAGAGAGATTGAAAATGACAGAGGACAGGAAACAATACAGAATTCTAGAAATTCATCTGAATATATATAGGAACTTACTTTGGTCTGATGTATTTCATTCGTTAAAAGCTATTTTTGATTTACATCTTCTGGTAAAATTCTTTAGAAATATTTACAATAACGATTTAAAATCAGGTTACCTGTTTTCTACAGTTATAACTGTTGTTGTAGTTATAAAATATTGATTGGTTTGAAATAATCACCACATTACATACTTTACTAAAGGTTGTGAAATTACTTTAGTCCATAAGGAAAGAATAAACTTTTAAATTAGAATGATAGTGTGATAATGCATACAATATATTCTGCTTTGAGACAGTCTACCTTTGTTGTTCAATTTTTTGTTAGATGGTAAAATTCATTGCAGTTTAGGGGATTTGTAGTAGAGAAACTGTAAGTGTCTATAAATAGTGGTAATTTATGGATTTATTATTTGTGAAGTAGATGAATGAACAACTTTCCTCCCTTTTTTGGTTTCTAAATTCTTAGAGTCTGCTAATCCTGGCCTAGAAGTTTCCTTACATAGCTTATAGTTTATGTGTTCTTAAAATGAGAGATATTTATAATCTTAGGTGAGCGAAATAAACTTTGATCATTAACAAAATTTAAAATCAGAGGCCTTTACATCTGGAAAGTAAAAACAGGGAAAAATATTAAATAACTCTTAGATAAAAGGAAAAATACATTACAAATATTAGATTTTAGAAAAATACTTATAAGGAAAACTACACAAAACAAGGCTGAAAAATTTAAAAAAATCAAAATAACCTTAAGTATCTTCTCTGACCACAAAAATAAAACTAGACATCAGTAATAAGAGGAACAGTCAAAACTATACAAATACATGGAAATAGATATACTTTTCCATGACCAACAGGTTAAGGAAGAAATTAAGAGTAAAAGTTTAAAAATTTTTTTGAACAAATGAACATAGAAGCATAATATACCAAAACACATGGGACACAACAGAAGTCATAGTAAGAGGCAAGTTTATAGCAATAAATGTCTACATCAAAATACTAGAAAGATTTCAAATAAGCATCCTAATTATGTGCCTTGAGGAATTAGAAAAGCAAGAGCAAGCCAAACCCAAAATTAGCAGAAGGAAAAAAAAATAATGAAGATTAGAGCAATAAAACTGAGACTGAAAAAGAAATGCTAAAGATCAATGAAATAAAAACCTCATTTTGGAAAAGGTAAACAAAACAAAAACACTAACTAGACCAAGAAAAAATAGATAAAAGAGACATCACAATGGATACCACAGGATACAAAAGATCAAGAGGTTACTATGAACAACTAGATGCCAATAGATTTGAAAATGTAGAGTAAATAGATAAATTCCTGGACACATCCAACCTACCAAAATTGAATCAAGAAGAAACAGAAAACCTGAACAGATCCATAACAAGTAACAAGATTGAATAAATAATAACAAGTTTTCCCATAAAAAAAAAAAATCCAGGACTAGATGGCTTTACTGCTGAATTCTGCTAAACCTTTAAAGAAGAATAAATACCAGTTATTTTAAAACTATTCCAAAGAACTGAAGCAAAGGGTAATTATTTTTATAGCATTCTATGAGGCAGCAGAACTGTGATACCAAAACCTGATAAGGACATAAGAATAATAGAATACTACAGGCTAATTTTCCTAGTGAACGTAGATGTAAAAATTCTGAACAAAATACTAGCATATTTAATCCAACAACACATGACAAGGATAATACACATGATCAAGGGGTTTTTATCCCAGAATGCAAGGATGGTTCAATATATGCAAGTCAATGAATGTCAAACCTCACATCAATGGAATAAGGGGAAAAGCCACATAATCATCTAAACAGATACTACAAAAAGCTTTTGGTAAAATTCAGCTTTTGGTAAAATTTCCTTCATGGTAATAACTTTTAATAAATTAAGGCTAACCAATGCAATCAGGCAAGAGAAGATATAAAGGGCATCCAAATGGGAGAAGAGGTCAAACTTACTCTTTGCCAATGATATGACCTTGTTCTTAGAGAATGCCAAAGACTCACCACAAGACTCCAGGAGGTGATCAAGAAATACAGTAATGTCTCAGGATATCCACAAATTAGTAGCCTTTGTATATGCCAACAACAGCCAAGTTAAGAAGCTAATCAAAGACACAATTCCCTTCACAGTAGCTTCAAAGAAAACGAAATACCTAGGAATATGCCTAACAAAAGAGATGAAAGACCTCTACAAAGAGAATTATGAAACCCTAAGAAAAGAAATAGAAAAAAATATTAACAAATGGAAGAGCATAACATGCTGGTACCCAGAAGAATCAACATTGTTAAAATGTTTATACTTCCCAAAGCAATCTACAGATTCAATGCAATCCTCATTAAAGTACCAACATCATACTTTGAAGATTTGGAAAAAATAGTTCTTTGTTTTGTATGGAACCAAAAAAAAAAAACCCATATAGCCAAGGCAATTCTTAGTAATAAAAACAAAGCCAGAGGGATCACCCTACCAGAATTTAGGCCATGTTAAAAGTCTATAGTGATCAAAACAGCATGGTATTGGCACAAAAATGGAGATGTAGACATTTGGAACCAAATAGAAAACCATGAGATAAAACCAACATCTTATGTTTGATAAAACACCTGATCTTTGATAAAACAAACAAGAGCATACACTGGGGAAAAGAATCCCTATTTAATAAATGGAACTGGAAGAACTCGATAACCACATGTAAAAGATGGAAACTGGACCTGAAGCTTTCACCACTTACAGAAATTGATTCAAGATGGATAAAAGATTTAAATTTGAGGTATGAAACAGTAAAAATGCTAGAAGAAAGTATGGGAAAAACTCTTGAGGATGTCAGCCTGAGAAACGATTTTAGAAGACTTCAGAGGGAATCGTAACAACAACAAAAATAAACAAATGAGACTTAATTACATTGAAAAGCTTCTGCACAGCTAAGGAGACAACCAAAGCAAACTGACAGCCTTCAGGATGGGAAAAGATATTTGCATATTACAAATCTGACAAAGGCTTGATAACTAGGATTTACAGAGAATTCAAATTAATCAACAACAAAAAAAGAGCTAACAATTCCATGTATTACTGGGCAAGAGACATGAATAGAACCTTCTCCTAGGAAGACACACAAATGGTGAAAAAATGCTCATCACCCCTAATCATAAGAGAAATGCAAATCAAAACCACCCTGTGATATCACCTAACCTCAGTAAGATTAACCTGTATCTCAAAGTCCCAAAGCTGTAAATGCTGGTGTGGATGTGGAGAGAGTGGAACACTTTTACGCTGTTGGTGGGACTGCAACTAATATAGCCTCTTAGGAAAAAGGTATGGAAAATCCTCAAAGAACTCAAATTATTTCTCTCATTTGACACCACAATCCCACTACTAGGAATCTATCCAGAAGAAAAAAAATCATTTTATTGTAAGGACATTTGCACTAGATTGTTTATCACAACTCAATTTACAATCACCAAGATGTGGAAACAACCTAAATGCCCATCAACTCAGGAATGGATTAACAAACTGTGGTATATGCATACCATGGAATACTATGCAGCCATAAAAAGATGGTAACTTCATATCTTTTGAATTATCCTAGATAGAGTTAAAACACATTGTTAGTAAAGTGTCACAAGAACGGAAAAGCAATGTACTCAATACTAATCTGAAGCCAGTAGATGATCTAATGTGTGCCCACATAGGAGAAAACTCATTTAAATTCATGTTGAGGGGAAAGGCAATGAGGGCAGGAGAGAGGGGCAGGAGAGAGTAGGATGGTGTGCTCCCACTGAATGGGTATGGTGTGGCGGTGTTTGACACACCTTTTGAGTGCAGGACATAGCCACAAGAGGGACTCTACCTAACAAAATCAAATATTTTGACCTGGTTGGTTGTATCCTCAAATTAACCTGAAATTTAAAAAAAAGAAATTAAGGATAGAAGGTAAATATCTTGGCATAATAAAGGCTGTATTTGATAAAATTCATAGATAGCATCTTACTGACTGGGGAAAAGATGAAAGCTTTTCTTCCAAAAACTGGAACAAGACAAGGACACCTCCCGAATCAATATAATACTCTTATTCAACATAGTACTGTCAATGCTACTCAGGGCAATCAGGCAAGACAAATAAATAAAGGGCAGCCAAATTGAAATAGTAGAAGTGAAATTGTTCTTATTTGTAGATAACATGATCTTATATATAGAAAAACCTAAAGAATTCTATCAAAGAACTCTTAACTGATAAACTTTCAGGATACAAAATCAATATACAAAAATCAGTAGTGCTTCTATATACTAAAAGTGAACTAGCTAAAAAAGAAATCAAGAAGGCAATGTCATTTGCAATAGCTATCAAAAAAAAAAAGAAAGAAAAATGAAATACCTAGGAATAAATTTAACCCAGTGAAATATCTCTTCAAGTAAAAATAAAAATATGAAACACATTCTTTTGGCAAGGCTGTGAAGAAACTGGTACTTTCATTTTTGGGGGGAATGCAAACTGGTAACACTCTTTTAGAAGCAAATTTCACAGTGTCTATCAAAATAACACATGCACTTTGTTTTGACCAGCAGTCCCCTTCTAGGATTTACCCTGAAGATAGTCCTTCAGTGATAGGAAAATGTATATGAACAATGCTGTTTGCTACAGCGTTATTTGTATTTGGAAACAACCTAAATATACATACATAAGAGAGTGGATAAGTTATGCTATAGTCATAATTACTGTGTAGCTATGAAAAAAGATTGATGAAACTCTAATCTAATATGGACTAATTTCCAATGTAATCCAATATACATACCAAATATTATTTAGAGAATGGTATCTTCTGTGTGGAAAGATGAGAATATATACACTTAGCTGTTCAATTGTGCAGAAAGAAACTTGTTACCCATAAATGAGAGAAAATGGAAAGAAAAGGTGGATTTTGTGTGAGAAGGGTAGAGTGGATGGGTTGAGGAGGTGACACTTCTCTGTATTTAGTGTAATAGTGACTTTTAGAACCATATTACTGTTTCTTATACAAAATATACAAATAAAATGGGTGAAAAAGTAAAATGAATACAAACAGAAACAATGGAATTTAACTGCTTTTTGTATGACATAACAATATTTAAAGTGTGTCAAGTGATAGGTGTGTGCGTGAAACAAAGCTACATAACTTTGGACCAGTGTTTTGAGTGTACAATCTGTGTCTAAGAAACAAAAGTATTAAAAAATGTACTCTAGAGAAAGGGAGAGAGAGAATTTGATTGATAATACAAGTGAAAACTGTTAACATTTGAGAAATCTAGATGAAGGCTATATAAGAATTTTATATACTATTTTTCTATATTTTTGTGCATTTGAAGTTAAAAAAAAGAAACTTTGACCACATGTTTTTGTATGCAAAATGCTTTTCACTGATCAACATCTGAAAAATATCTTACGTTTTTTCCCAGTTACTTAGACTTATAATTATGTTGTGATATTTTGCATTTACTCCAAGTGCCAACTGCTCACTGGTTGTTACTTGATGACTTTAAGGAAACAAATATACAGAGTCCCAGGTATTATGGATCATTGCTCGCTCCATATCTGATCAGCAGCTTACTTGAAGGTGGTATATCAAGGATTTGATTCAGCGGTTCACAATAGTTTCTTGCAAAAGTTTAAAATGAGAGGCATAGAATGCTTTCCCTTTCTATAGTACAAATTGAAACTATAATAAGTGGAAGGTAATTACTCTTGGAAATTTGTTTTGGTCAGGAATGCAATGGGAGTGATTAGGACTCAGTATTGTGATAGAAAAGAAGTTATATCTAAGAGAACTCTACGGGTCCGTGGGAAACTATAAATTAGGATGAAATCAAGACTATTGTTCTTAGTCATTTCAACGCTTGTTGGAGGCGCTTTTCAGTTCAGAGCTCATCACTATCATTGTTGTTATTAATATTTTTATTACTGTTGTTATCTTTGACAGAAGCCACTTGAAATAAACTACCTGATTATCAAAATGTTCCGTTTGCCTGCAAATGTTTATGTTTATGGGAACATCTTACAAGACCAAGGCCTGTGCATTTATCTATGCATAACTTGTCTGTGCATAACTTGACCAAACTTGTGTGAGGTTTGAGAATAGAGTAGGTGTTAAATAAAGAGTTAGCAACTAATTGAAATGGTAGATTTTGTATGGAACTGTCACACAGACCATGGAATCTTCTTTCTCAGCAACTGATTATTTATCCATTCAAGATTCTTAATCAAACTCAGGAAAGACCTTCTTCTCTGCACTTTGATCTAAATGCATCATTGATCTGACCCTAGGATGTTAGCACAGTTTTCCTTCCTGTGGTGAATCACAAGTGTAGTTTACTGCAGTAAGACAATGCCTGTGTATATTAAGTATGTGTATGGGAAATACATAGAATTTCATGTGTAAAAAACACTGTGTTGCCTGGCCAGGGTACTCTAAAGATCATATTGCTACAGATACTATCATCCTTGAGACATTTACTGTTATTGTGTACAGATCTTTTCTTTAAATGTTACACTTGTGTGTGTTTGTGTGTGTGTGGCTTTAGCTAATGATTTACAGAACTTGCTGTCTGGAACATTGTCTCTTTTGAAGAGTACACTTTTAGACTGACTGGCTTTATTATTTTTGTTGGTTCGACAGTATTGCATGTCAGCTTTAGCTATCCTGAGAGTGTTTTCTGCCCATCTTGATGACAGTTGTCTCCCTTACCTTAGTTCAATACCAGGCCTATGTTTATACATTTTAGACATTTTACTATTTTTTCCTGTATTCTTTCAAACCAATAAATGTACATACTCTTTATATACTGAGCACTGAATGATTTTCAGGATTACACTGTTGATATGCCTGACTTGCCATATAGCGGTAAGAAATTGTTAAGCACCCAGATTGGATGCACATATAGAGCCAACACTCATTCCGGTTGAGTTCATAGGTGTGTTCCCTTTGACGGTACCATTTACAGATTTGAATAGAGGATTAAGAGGCACATGGAGTTCATCTTCAGGCTGTGCAGGGATCTTATGAAAGAGGCTCTGTGCAATCAAGAGAACTGGACAGTGTTAGAAATTTTCACAGAACAGTATTTAGTTGAGAATTTGTTATCATTCTCCCCATTCCCTCTCAGAATAATAAGGAAAGAGAACATCTTTAGATTTTAGTATTGCTTTCTGTGGCTACATTTTTCCTTTCAAAAGCATAATTTTAGCTTTTGTTCTCTTTTCACTCACAATGTAAATGTTAAAAATGAAGCCAGTTTAAAATTGATATAAAATTTGTGTGCAGGTAGAATTTTTCAAAGTTCTGGTAATTACTTAATTTTACTACCTTACCTCTGAGAGAAATGATTCTTCTAACAGCTAATGGCCTGACCCAGACTGCTTTGAATTTACAAGCTATCATTTTTCTGTAGGTCATTTTTTCATATAAAAGGAAGCATTCCATTATAAGGAAACATGACACAAAAATCCAGAGCTGAGAACATATTTCAGAAGAATTTCCTGGTGGGGTGGATAGGTATAAAAAGTGCCTTGAATGTGCCACCTTAAATTGCATTTTCCCCTAGGTTTGTTGTTGTTACTTGAATCTTTGCTACTATCAGTACACTGAACATTAGGGCTATGTGACTCCCCTTGAAATATTTTTTTTTGGTATCCTTAGCATAGCCAAGACATGCTGATATATTAAAAGAGAACTGAAATCTATGGCAGAACAAAAGGTAAATAATTACAGAAAATAAACATGGTATTAAAATTAAATGTACAAAATACTATTCGCTTATTGTAAGATCCCAGGAAGATTTACCGCACTCTAAGTCTTATCATTCACTCATTTTTACTGATTCCACATATTTTTGTTTAGTGTCTACCATATGCCAGACACTAGACATATACCAGTAAACAAGAAAGATGGATTTCTTGGTCTCACTGAGCTAATAGTGTGATAGAGAGACTTGACGGTGTAGTAATTATTAATATTATATAATAAAGTACTATGAAAGTCATGCTTTGGATAATACAATATTCCAGTGGACTCTAGTAAAGTCATCTTTGAAGAGATGACTTTTAAATTATAACTAAATAAATAGAAGTTAGTTAGATAAAAGGGGGGTAGTGGGTTGTTTCAGGCAGAGGAAAGAGGATGTGTAAATGTCACAGATGAGAGAATTTAGCAGATAGCGGCTGGTGCTTTGAAGGAACTGTAAGACTTATAGGCAGATTGTGATGTCCCAAACCTGTAATCCTAGTACTCGGGAAGGCTGTGGCAGGAGGACAGCTCGAGGCCAGGGGTTTAAGAACAGCCTAAACAAGAGCAGGACCCTGTCTATACAAAAAATAGAAAAAAATGGCACAGTGTAGTGACATGCACTACCTGACGTCTCAGGTACTTGGGAGGCTGAGGCAAGAGGATTGCTTGAGCCTGGGAATTTGAGATTGCAGTGAGCTGTGATAATGCCACAGTATTTTAGCCAGGCCACTAAGTGAGACTATCTCAAAACAAAACAAAGAAAGAATTCTAGTAGAGGCAGTGTCTCTGGCTCAGCTGGTAAGGTGCTGGCCCCATATACCGAGGGTGGTGGGTTCAAACCCAGCCCCAGCCAAACTGCAACAATAAAATAGCTGGGCATTGTGGCAGGCACCTTGTAGTCCCAGCTACTTACTTGGAAGGCTGTGGCAGGAGAATTGCGTAGGCCCAGGAGTTGGAAGTTGCTGTGAGCTGTGTGACGCCATAGCACTCAACAGAGGGTGATAAAGTGAGACTCTAAAAAAGCAAAGCAAAACAAAAAATAAAGTGAGACTCTAAAAAAGCAAAGCAAAACAAAACAATACAAAAGAATTCTAGTACAATAAGACCATGGAGTAGAAGAGAGAGTGCCCAGTAGAAAGAAGAATGGCTAGAGAGATGAGTGGGTTCCAAAATATATGGGGGATCTTTTAAGTTATATGAAGGAATTTGGACTTTATTCTAAGGAAAAATGTTTGGAGGATTTGAAAACATCAGTTGAAAGAATTTTGTTCCTTTCCTTGACTGATTCATATAATGGTGACAGAAGTAGGAGTTATCTTACTTCTAGCCACAGCAGCTAGACAAAGTTACCCCTTTGTTGGACAAAGGCATAGGTGTGTTCATTTTCAGACACTGGGATTTTATAATCTCTGTTTCTGTTCTGAGGAGCCTCGATTGTCCATAGCCAAATATCAAGTGACCTCTTTTTGCCATAGGCGATAGTTGTATTCATCTCCAGACTAGACTGCTAGGTTAAATATTTCACCTCTACAAGTGTTCTGTGTCTACTAGATTAGCTATCGTTGTATTGATTTGTGCTATTTAATAACTATAGATTGTTAATAAATTCATATGGTAGATAGTGTGCTCTTTTAGTTTTGTCCTTATTCAAAATTTCCTTGACTCTTCATGGTCCTTTAAGTTTATATATAAATTTTAGAATTATCAGTCAAATGAGTATAGATTTTATAGATTTATTGTTTCTTAAAAAATTTATTTTCAATTTCTCATAAATATATGGAAATAAATGTTTTTATATTAGCCTCATATCAATGATCTTGCTAACTATGCTTATTAATTCTGATAGTTTTCTTTAGGCTTTAAATTCATTTCCATATACACAGTCAAATTGTGAATAAGGAATTTTATTTCTTATTTTCTCCCATGTATTCTTTTTTAAATTTATAAACTTAGATTTTCTATAGGAATTTTAGATTCACACCAAAGTTGAGTGGAAAGTACAAAGTTTGTATATATCACCTAACCCCTGTACTCACAACATAACCCACTGTCAACATCCTATACCAAAGTAGTGCATTTCTTATAATAGATGAATCAATGTTGACATCATTATTGGCCCAAGTTCATAGTTCACATTATGGTTCACTCCTGATGTATAATCTATGGATTTTGATGAAAGTATTATATAATGACATGTATCCACCATTATAGTATCCATATAGAGTAGCTTCACTGACCTAACCATCCTCTGTGCTCTATCAGTTCATCCCTTCTTACCTCCTAACCCCTGGCAACCATAATTTGTTTTCTTGTCTTCATACATATGCCTTTTCAAGAATGTCATGTAGCTAGACTATAGAATGAAGCCTTTCATATTCATCTTTCACTTACATGCATTTAAGTTTCCTCCATGTCCATTGAATAATATGTGTATTCCATTATCTAGATATACTACAGTTTATTTATCCATTCACCTGCTGAAGGACATCTTTTTCTTCCAAGTTTGAGCAGTTATGAATTAAAGCTGCCATAAACATTTGTATGGACCCAAGGTTTAAGTGTATTTGGGAAAGTATCAAAGAGCATGGTTGTTGGATTGTGCTACTAGACAATGTTTAGTTTTGTAAGAAACTACCAGTGTCCTACAGAGTGGCTATACCATTTATATCCCAATGAATGGGATTTCCTGTTGCTCCACATCCTTGCCAGCATTGGGGTGTCATTGTTTTTAGTTTTTTTCATTCTAATAAACATGTAGTGGTATCTAATTGTTGTTTTAATTTGAAATTCCTTAATAACATATGATGTTGGACAACTTTTCATATGCTTATTTTCCATCAATTATTATTATTATTTTTTGCTATTTTTGGCCAGGGTCAGGTTTGAACCCACCACCTCTGGTATATGGGGCCAGTGCCCTACTCCTTTGAGCCACAGGTGCTGCCCCATAAATTATATTTTTCATGAATTGTGCCTTTGGTATTCTATCTAAAATGTTGACATCGTGGCTCTGTGCCTATAGCTCAGCAGCTAGGGTGCCAGCCACATACACCAGAGCTGGAGGGTTCGAATTCAGCCTGGGCTTGCCAAACAACAATGACAACTACAACCAAAAAGTAAAAATAGCCGGGCATTGTGGCAGGTGCTTATAATCCCAGCTACTTGGGAGGGTGAGGCAAGAGAATCACTTAAGCCCAAGAGTTTGAGGTTGCTGTGAGCTGTAACGCCATGGCATTCTACTGAGGGCAACAAAGTAAGACTCCATCTCAAAATAAATAAATACATAAATAAAAATAAAATGTTGATATCCTCAAAATAATTTGCTGGGATTTTGATTTGGATTGAATTGAATCTACAGATCAAGTTGGGAAGAACTGACATCTTGACAGTATTGAATCTTTCAATCCATAAATCTGAAGTATTTTAGTTATTTAGTTCTTTGATTTTTTTTTTTTTTTGAGACAGAGTCTCACTCTGTTGTCCCAGGGTAGAGTGCCATGTTGTCATCATAGCTCACAGCAACCTCAAACTTTTAGACTCAAGAGATTCTCTTGCCTCAGCCTCCAGAGTAGCTGGGACTACAGGTATTTGCCATGATGCCCAGCTAGGTTTTTCTATTTTCAGTAGAGATTGGGTCTTGCTCTTGCTCAGCTTTGTCTTAAACTCCTGAACTCAAGCAGTTCACCCACCGTGGCCTCCCAGAGTGCAAAGATTACAGCCACCAGCATGGCTACTCCTTTGGACAATATTTTTTTAAATTTTTTTTTATTAAATCATAGCAGTGTACATTAATACTATCATGGGGTACAGTGTACTGTTTCTGTATACAATTTGAAATACTTTCATCCAACTGGTTAACATAGCCTTCATGTCTTTTTCTTAGTTATTGTGTTAAG
>CAUYTI010040064.1:0-60221 GCA_963575145.1 Galago senegalensis
ATGTGAAATATTCTCAAATATTTTGAATAAACTCACAAATTTTTATATTTTTCAAATACTTCTCGATACTGTTCATTTTAGAAAATGTACAAATGTTTCTGTATATTTTTCATTTGCAATAAAATAGTTTAATGCTCAAAAAAAAAAAAAAAAAAAAAAACTTATCTTCATGAATATATAGGTCCACTGTGAATTGTCTCATCTAGACTGCACTTGGCTGGCAGCTGTGCCTTAAGCTGCAGGTTCTGATGGGTTGGCTCCTTACCATGGTTGGGCTCAGATTTGATGCCTGTGTTCTTTCTTAGGGTCAAGCTGTAGGGTCATTTACTGATTAGATAATCTACTGGCTTCATATTAGCATTGCATATGTTGGATACCTGCTTCTCCATTTTTGTGATGTTAACTGAGAAGAATGTGTTGTAGCTCCATCCAGGTTAGTATAAAAGATGTGAAGTCACCATCTTTTTATAGGTGAATAGTATTCCATGGTATGCATACACCACAGTTTATTGATTCATTCCTGAGTTGATGAGTGTTTAGGGTGTTTCCATATCTTGGCAGGTGTACCTTGATGCTCTTGCTATTAAATAGCCCTACTAAATACATCAAACTTGAATCACATCAATTAATATTCCATTGGTCAAGGCAAGTCACATAGCCAAGTCCAAATTCAAAAGGCAAAGAGAATACATTTGTTCTCTCGAGGGAAGAACTTAAAGCCATTGGTTAAACATGAGTATAAAATGACAAAATAATAAAATTTCTTTTCTACCACCTCCTCTTACAAAGTTTTTTCTCCTGATTCTGCATAATCTGTAATGTCCACATAATATTGCTTTTTGGATCCTATGTATTAGCTATGCCGTCTAATACTATAGTAAATTATATTAAGAATTTGATCCAACCAAAGACATAAAAGACTGTACCCAAAGGCTCAGAAATTGTCATAACTTACGAGCATGGCTGCAGCCTGAGCTTTTGTCTTTTTGTCTCTCCATCAAAGTGGCTAAAACATGGTGGTTTCCATTTTTGTGTTCCTGTGTCTTGTTTCTGGTGTCTTTTAACATGAGGATATGCAATGAAGTACTCTCAATTTGGGATAGGATTTCTACATTGAAATCTTAATTATAGTACTAATTAGCTACAGCATCAGTTTCCTCATCTGTAAAACAGGAATGATAATTCTTACTTTGCACAGTGTGTGTGAAAATCAAATAGATTTGAAAGAGTTTGTAACCGGTTAAGTAACATTTGCTATTTAGGCTAGTTATTTAAATTTTAGAGAATGTCTTCTCTCATGCATATGTGTTTGGGGGGGATTTGGCTTCATGGTTCTTTTGTTCTGAGCCAGGAAGTCTGTGTCGTCTGACTGCCTTCATGGAAAAGAGATAAGAAGGTACCTATTATTGATGAAAGAAACAAGGGAGTCCATAAAAGCATTGTCCTTCACAATCTGTGTTGTTAAATCTTACAAGACAAGCTGCTTCTTATTTATGGGTATGAATACATTTATCTTAGCCTTATTCATCACCTCCAGTGCACTTTGCCCTAAATACTAACACTGACTGATGTTGGAGCATCTCTGAAAGAATTGGAGTTGCTGTTTTCCCAGTTGGTGAAGCAGTCCCTTTAAACTTGGTGTCTCTGCAAAGTATCTTTCTCTGCCAACAAAATTGGCAGTTTTGTTTCCTACTGGGCAAATGACTGTTTGCTTTGTCTGGAGACCACTTTGTAAAGCTGCAAGCTGAAGCCTATTATGTTTCAGGAAACTGAAGTTCTGGTCTCACCAAGACACTGACAGTCTGTGTCATCTTGGGATTGGTTGTTCAACCTCACAGTATTGGTCTCTCTTCTGTAAAAATGACAGGGGGAAGCTTAGTGGCTACTGGGACCCTTTTGAGATTTACTATCCCACGAACTGTTGAATTTGCACTAATTTCCCTGGGGCTGTGTAGTATATGGTGTGTGTATGCAAGGGGCTATTGCAGTGTAATTACTGGCTTTGCACAATGGGTCTTAGAGTGTCAGTGACAATCCTGGTCATAAGGCTTAGGTCCTCTTGCAATCCACTCTAACTGTGGTAAGAACCTGACTCAGTTACTAAGAATGGCCTGGTCATCATCCACCTTTGTTCATTTTCTTGCACAAATTCAGTCTATTCTGGTGTAACTTAGAAACATTTTGTCTTATTTTTCAAGACTACTTTTAAATTCCAAGCTTTTTGTCTAAGCTAATACTTAAGAAAATGGTGAGGAAAATAGTGTCATTTGTTTTGCTTGAATTTCTAAACTATTGTGGATCTATTCTTGTGAAATCTTGTATTTGGATGCTGCAGTGGTGCTAATTGCTGCAAATTTCTCTAAATGCTTTCAATTTTGTGTGCTTCCTATTTGCATAGATGCATAAATATGGTTCTGTGTTCTCCAGTTCTGTTCTCCTGGTCTATCTGCCTATCTTAATCCTAATATTATGCTATCTCAATTACTAGGGCTTTATAATGAAACTTAAGATCAGCTATAACAAGCTCCCTGTCCTCCCAGGCAACCTTCTTTTCAGGAATAACATTATTTATCCTTGGAGTTTTGCTCTTCCACATAAATTGTACAATTAGCATGTCAGTTTTCACCAAGAACCCTGATATGCTTTACACTGGGATTTAATTTAATCCTTTTATCAATATGGAGAAGGTTTTGATATTTTCAATGATGTGGTTTCTTATCCATGAACATGGTTTATTTTATTAGTTAATTTAACTTTCATTAAGTTGTATACTTTTTTTTTTCATAGAGACAGAGTCTCACTTTTTCACCCTTGGTAGAGTGCCATGGTGTCACTCAGTTCACAGCAATCTCCAACTCCTGGGCAATTCTCTTGCCTCAGCCTCCTGAGTAGATGGGACTACAGGCGCCCGCCACAATGCCTGACTAAAGTTTTATAGTTTTTTTCAAAAAAAGTCCATGCATATATCTTACATTTATTCCTAGGTGATTTACATCGTATAATTTTACTTCTATCACAAATGGTAAATGTATAAAAGTTTTCAGAAAATACACTGTTTCGTCACTATTGTATAAGTTTGTGATTTATTTTTATATTAATTTTATATCAACTTTGCCCTATTCATCTTCAAATAAAATAATTTTTCCATAGATTTTGCTTTTCATATAGACGTGATTTGTGATAATAACAATCTGGTTATTTCTAATCCTTTTATTTCTTATCTTATTGAAAGTATATTGAAATCCTGGATGATTCCATCTTGAGATCCTTAACTGATTACACATACTAAAACCTTATTTCCAAATAAGGCCACATGCTAAGGTTCTGGGTGGACATGTGTTTTGTGGAAACACTATTCATTCCACAATAAAGACCTTTAGTTAGATCAGAACAGGAGGGGTGGTAATGAGTTTCCTTACCTTAGTCATAATTCTTAAGAGAACATTTTTGATATTATGCATTTCCAGAGTTTGTAGATTCTAAGAAACATGATTTTGTTCATTTTGACAACTCAAAGTATGGTAAGACTTAAAATCAGAGTTTGTCACCTTTTTCTTCATAGTGCATATTATAATAAGTGGTATCTTATATTTTATGGAGTTTAGTAAATTCTGCTGCAGATTTAGCAGATTAATAAATCTCTCTCTCTCTCTCTCTCGCTCTCTTTTTCTTGAGATAGAGTACACTCTGTTACCCAGGCCAGAGTGTTATGGTGTCAGCCTAGCTCAGAGTAACCTCCCGCTCTTTCTGGGTTGGAGCCATTCTCCTGCCTGGGCCTTCTGAGTAGCTGGGACTACAGGCATTTTCCATGAGGCTCAGCTCATTCATTTTCTATTTTCAGTAGAGACAGGGTCTCACTTTTGTTCAGATTCTTCTCAAACTCCTGAGCTCAAGCAATCTTCCCACCTCAGCCTCCCAGAGTGCTCAGATTACAGGCGTGAGCCACCATGTCTGTCCCCAAAGTCTCCTGTTTTTAATTTAATGATAATTGTTATTCTTATCAACTCAATGGATGTTGAGTTTTATTATGTTTTTCTTCTGTTGAGATTATGTTGTTTTTCTCCCTTGATTTGTTAATAGAGTAAATTGCATTAATAGATAATTTAACTGTTAACTAGATTTGTATTCTTTTGGTAAGCCCCACTTGGCTATGGTTTATTACTTTTTGAAAGGCATTGTTGACTTCGTTTTTGCCAATTAAAAAAAGGTTTTTACAAAATGTTTCTAAATAATACTGGCCTTTAATTTCCCCTCATCTTGGTATTCATGAGTAGTTTTAGAGTCAAGATGATCATATGAAAAATAATTTATAGTGCTTTTTCTTTTTATTCTATAAAAAAAATATATAAAGGTTATTGAGAAAGTACTCAGTAATTATGAATGCTGTTTTTCATATTACATGACTGGGTACTTTCTAGATAACCCTCATATAACATTGAAATCTCTGATCTATTGACTTTTGTTAGAATTTCTCTCTGAAACTATCTGGGCCTGTTAATGTGTGTGTGTGTGTGTGAATGTGTGTGTGATTATGGGGGTGTTTTTGGTGAGAAAGTTTGAATATCTGCTTGATTTTTGTAACATTGAGAACATTGAAATTATCTTCCCTTCTAATTTAGTTTTATTAAATTGATTTTTCTAGAAACATGTCCATTTTGTCTATTTTCAAATTAGATAGCATGGAGTTGTTCATAGGACTCATTTCTTAAAATTCCTGTTGCAGTTTTAATGATGATTCTTTCATGGCTCCTGATATAGTTGTTCCTTTTTTTTTTAATTTACATTTCTAGTCAGTTTAACTTTGGTTTGTCTCCTACTTAATATATATTTTTTATTTTTAAATTTATGGATATATACATAAAATATATATAAATTATACATATTTAAGGGGTACATATATTTTGATACAAGCATACAGTATAAAATGTTCAAATCTAGGTAACTGAGACATCTAACAGCTCAAACACTTATCAG
Organism: Galago senegalensis; assembly: GCA_963575145.1. Taxonomy (NCBI): domain Eukaryota; kingdom Metazoa; phylum Chordata; class Mammalia; order Primates; family Galagidae; genus Galago; species Galago senegalensis. Next base: position 4,975 of record CAUYTI010040064.1, read on the forward strand.
TTTTTCATTTACAGAACGTCTTCACTTATACTCTCCTAGTTATTCTGCAATATATAATAATCCATGATAGTAGCCCTGTCTTTGTGGACTCGAGGATTTAGCTCTTTTTATTACCTCCACATCTTGCCTTCTTTCTGTTTTATACTTAGTTAGGCTAAGGTCTCCCTGTGTCATTTAAAATATTTTGCCCTTTGTTGTTCTCTCAAATTTTCATCAGTGTTGACCATTCCAGAAGGGTGACTTGAGATCATGGGTCTTTCTTATGTCTTTCTTTTATTTTTTTATTGGATGGTAACTATGTACATTAATGCACTTCTGGGGTACAGTGTGGGGTTTTCACATGCAATCCAAAATACTTCCATCAAACTGGTCGACACAGCCTTCATGTCATTTTCTCAGTTATTGTTTTAAAACGTTCACATTCTACTCTTAGAAAGATTCACTTATACCCCTGTAAGATAAACCTCAGAAGTGATCCCTCCAATCCCCCTTCCTCCACCCATTCCTCCTCCCTTCTCCCTCCTCCCTCCCCATATTCTTAGGCTATTTGGTTATAGCTTTCATATAAAAGGTATAAATTAGTTTCATAATAGGGTGTGTACATTGGATACTTTTTCCCCCATTCTTGTGATATCTTATGTCTTTCAAATTGCTACTTCAAGGTTACTTGCCCAGTCAACCAATTAAAGCAGCCTGTGGTTCCCTGCCCCATGTCTCTTAAAAGTGGTCCAGATAGATGCATGTTTGCACTTATCTGCAAGCAGACTAAATAGCACCCTGCTCTGTTCTCAAGAGCTCATTCTTGGTGTGTCTGAGAACAAGAGTTTCAGTCCTATAATCTCAGTTTTCACATTAGTATAATGGGAATACAGATAATCTCATGTGGTTATTAGGTAACAGTTGCCAATGTGCCATTCATAGAGCAGGTGTTCAGAAAATGTTATTTCTCTCCTGTATGATGTAGTTTTTGCCATTACAGTAGGCTAACTTTCCTGTTTTATGATAGTATAAATGACTACGTATGTTTTTTGTAATACTTTCAATTCTCATAAGTGATCTAATTAAGCTAAGTTTGTGGGAGTAAGAGAAGAGTTATTTTTAAATCCACTTGTGAGTACATATTTTATGTAGTAGAGGAAAAATAAAGAGTGGTACCTAACTAGTTCTATTCTTTCACATTTTGTTGTACTTTTCTTTTAAAATAGTGGGCTTATATATTTTTTTTATATCATAGATATAAAGAATCAGGTAAAAACCACGAGAATCCAGTAAAAACCTTTGAGAATTAGGTAAAAACCATGGATGCTATCTCTTCCAAAATGCAAATTGATACATTCTTTTACATAGAATTCTATATTTGATACCTTGAGGTGAAAGACTCTTTGAAGAATATCCATGAACCACGGGGTAAGACTTCCTATTTTCAAAAGTAACAATCTTCTTTAAGGTTAGCTGAATGTCATATTTTTGACAATACTGATGTTCCGTTCCATGCAGACTAATATATCCTGAGTTAGAAGATGAGTTTGAAATGGACAGATAGATTTTTTGACATTGTTATTCCTTATAGTGTCAGTCATAATGACCCTGAAAGGAAACTAGAAACAGCTTATGAGCTTAAACAGAATGTGAAAACATTTTTCAACTCTTAGGATGTTCTGAGGAGTGTGTCCCTAGTGATACCCCAATAAATCTTAAATTGAATACATTAAAAAGTTTGAGAACTCTTCTATCTTCTGTTTACTTTGTATTTGAAGTTATCCTGGCATGACTTTATTTAAAAATGGCATCTAAGGCAGGAATGTTCTCAGTGTGTCTGTATAATAAGAACAAAATGCCCTTTATCTTTGTTTCAAATATAAATAGAATTGTGTTAGACAATACACATAACAAGAGAAGGAAACAAAAAAATTAATGACACACATTTTGACTGAACGCACAGCAGTGGAAAAAGTCAGAATCCAAAATGTTCCCAAATCGCTAAAACAATGGGATGCATAAAATAAAATAAAATGCAGAAGAAGTAAGTTTGAGGCTTTGCATTTCCAAAAACAAAAAGCATAAAGAGAGAGTCATAGCTCCTAATTTATAAGGTTGTTGTGAGGATGAAGTGAGGCAATCCATGTAAATTATCTTGAGCACAGGACCTGGCACATAGAGTAGCCAAGACTGATGTTAATTCTTTCCTTTGTTATTAGGAAAATGTTTCCTTACAAAGCAGTGATCTCTAGTTTCTCTGCTGCTGTTGCAGAATAAATAAATAGGGGAAATAATTTTGCTGGAGGACTGGCTAATGTCCTCAAGTGAAGTATTTGTTTTTTTAGGATTTTCAGAGAACCATCTGTTTATGAGAAATTATTTTTTAGCCAAGAACAGATAATGTACATGCAATAATTTGGATATGAGCACAAATTATCAGCTTCTTGAGTCCTCAATGATGACTGGAGATGGAATCTAAGTGCAGAGAATACTCAATGGCAAAATCAGGCCTTTAGTAGTGGCTGTTCTACATGAAGGCCTGAGAAGACTGGCCTGAGGGGGCTGTGGTGGATAGGAAAGGACTTACTTAACAGAAACAATCAGTGGTTTATGATTATCCTAGATGCTAGGGAATTTATAAGATTAGAAAAAAAATCTCATACGTGAAGGACCTAGAAAATGGCAGACAGACAATCCTGAAATAACTGGCAAGTCCATCCCCAGCAAGCAGATTGCTCCGGTGTGCAAACTGACCTTCACCATAGCACCGTTAAGACATTTGTGTTCCAAAACTATTAAAGCGAGCCCCTAAGATAGCAGTTTTCAACCTGTGGGTTGCAACCCCTTTGTAACAATGAGAATACATCCTGTGTATCAGATATTTACCTGACGATTCAAAACAGTAACAAAATTACAGTTATGAAGTAGCAAGGAAAATACTTTTACGGTTGGGTGTTGCCACAACTTGAGGAACTGTATTAAAGGGTCACAGCATGAGGAGGCATTAGGAAGGTGGAGAACCACGGCCCTAATGGCTTTTACCCTGAGATTCCCTTAAAAGCATTAAAGGGTTTTAGTATGTTATAGATGAGAAGATAAACTCTAATTTCAAAGCCAAAATCTAATACTTGAACTTTCCTTTGGCTGCTGGCTGACGTCAGGTGAGTAATTAGTAATGTTCCCCAAGTCTGTTTCTTCATATGCAAAGGGAGATGGTAAGACCCCTGACTTTAAGGCTACTGTGAGCATCAGATGAAGTTCCATGTGTGTCCCGTACCCTCGGCATAGTGTGCAGTCCATAGGAAACAGTAGTTACTACGTTCACACCGATACTGATCATGTTTATGTTAGGGCATCCTTCAACCAGAGGGAAATTAGTTGAGCAAAAACAACTTAAGGCTAAAAGTCTTAAAGCAGTAGATATGCTTACGTGGAGATACCTAAACACGTAAACAGGAACACTGCATCAACGAATCATTACGCCCAGGGGAAAAAACATGAAATACTCAAGTCAGTAGAATGAGGTCAGGAAATTCATAGCATTAGGAATTTCTTGAAGTAAGTGAGAAAAGATGAGTGTCTCACCTTCTCAGAAGTGAGTATGAGATGTTTCTCTAGGAGTTGTGTTACCACAGCCAACTGAAGGCATTTTCCTACCCATTACTTTTTATCAGAACTACTTAAAAATGTCACACTGTATAATTAGGGTGGCTGTGACAAACAGCTTCACTGCTTTCATTAAGGAGTGTGGGGTGGTATTTTTCCAAAGATCATTTCTCTGTCATCTGAAGGAGCAAACCTAGGAAGATATATTGGAATCTATAAATGATTTACTAACTCTCAAAGGAGAGGGGAATAAATATTTATGTTGGTCATTTGCCATCCATTTAATGCTCCAGGGTTATATATATCTCACACTTCATATGTTACATGCTTTAAGGATTCCCATGTGAGTGGTTTTTCTTAGCATTTATACTGGGAGTGGGACACTAGCCAATTTCATGAGCTGTCCCTCTACCTGAATACCAGATTTGCTGAGAACTAGCTTCTGCATTTCAATAATAGATGTGTATTCCATTGGTTTATACATAGTAAACTTCTATACTGTTTCACAGCTTGTTAGGTGTGGTGGCTCCTTCCTGGAATTCTAGCACTCTGGAAGGCCGAGGCAGATGGCTTGCCTGAGCTCACAGGTTCAAGACCAGCCTGAACGACAGTGAGACCCTTCTAAAACTAGCCAGGTGTTGTGGTGAGCACCTATAGTCCCAGTTCTTTGGGAGGCTGAGGCAAGAGGATCACTTGAGTCCAAGAGTTTGGGGTTGCTGTGAGCTATGACACCATGGCACTCTTCCAAGGGCGACAATGTGAGAGTCTGTCTCAAAAAAAAAAAAAAGTGCTTTAGGAAAGTGAGAACACAACAAAGTAAGAATCATCAGTTATTGTATTAGGGTGATAATAGTCACCTTTGCTTTTTCTTATGCATATGACACAGGTAGTAATTCAATCAGTATTTATTGAGCACCTACTATGTGCTAGGTAAACGTGTAGTGAAATATTATCCTTATGCTTAAGTGGCCTATAATTTAGTGGGGGTAACAAGCTTGTGAACAATAATTACAGAACACTAAGATATAAAGGTTTGATAATTTAGTCCAACAACTCATCCTAGAAAAAGTGCTAAATACCTCACTGCTAGATAACACTATGGTCATCGTTGAAGTACTCCCCTTGGGAAGCTATGCCCTGATGCTAGTGCCTAGTTCACCCTTCAAAACAATTTTGGAAATCTTTTCTGGAATGACCTTCAGAATTGTCATCATATTACCTAGTGTCCAGAATATCATCAAAATGTCTTTCTTTCAATATTTCCTTTATCTTTGGGTAAAGAAGAAGTCACTGGGGGCCAGATCAGGTGAGGAAGGTTGTTCCAATATAGTTATCTGTTTCCTGGCTAAAAAGTCCCTCACAGAACGTGCTGTGTAAGCTGGTGCATTGTTGTGATGCAAGAGCCATGAGTTTTTCAGGCTAAGATTTTCCTGTTTCTCTATCAATGTTTACTTGGTCTGCCATGCTTCTTACAATCAGTTGATGATTTGATGCACAAGTTACTGAATTTTTGCAATTTTTTTCTGCACTTTTCTTCATGGAAACTTGGACTATACATATCCCTGATTTCACTTCTACTCTTGCCAAATTATCAAGAAATTTAATGTTTTTTTTCATTGTTGTAATCAAGCTCCTACATTCCTGCGATAACACACAAAAACACGTCACAACATAATGAATGCCACTCAACAAGAAACCACCACACATTGACATAAACACACTGTGAGACACTGATATACCAAGATTGTGGAACATTACCGAGTTGTTTGTACAGTGCTGCCAATGTAAGCACATGGTGGCATGTTCATAAATGTAATTGTCACACCTCATGTGTGCAGTGGCAGCAATGGGCACAGAGAATATCTGAGGTACAGGTGCCCCCTGCCTGTCCTGAAGTGGTCAAAGTAAGTTTCACAGTAGAGGAGAATCCCAGAAATAAACTATTCATGGTTAGGTTTACCTGCTATTAACACAAATATACATAATGGTATATCTCTGATCATTCCATCTGGGGTATAAATATCATGCATTGATTTTTCTGAATCAAATCTTAAAGAATTATGGGCAGTATTTAGTCAGGTAAAAGAAAAAGTAGTGAAGTAGAGGATATTACAAGCCAAGAATATGGGGTGACCGAAGTCTTAGAGCCCAGAGATAGCAGAGTAAGTGTAGTGAACCACAAACAACTCATTCTTACTGACGCTTAAAGTATTTGGTACAGCAGATGAGAATGCTGGTGTAGGTGGGGAAAGATGATGGATGACTTTGCAAGCCATTGTGCCTGGTGCCATTCCTCGTGTGCTCTATTTGATGTCAGACTTGTCCACATAAATTGTTTTGGCTGGTAGAATGTGAGCAAGAAGTGAGGTTTGCCAAATCTGAGTGGAAAATTAAGAGCCTTTCTATAAGCCTACCACTGCTCTCAAATCAGAAGACTGCCCCCAAACAACACATACATGAATGGGAAAGAAATACTTGCTGTGGTAAGACACTGGTATTGCTGGATCCTTTGTTAATACAGCAAAACTAAAAAAAAAAAAAAAAAATTACAGCAAAATTCAGTGTAAGCCAACTGCTACAGTCAGATTATATTTGGTAGACAATTTAAAGGAGTTTCTATGTAATTTTATTGAAATGTGTATATAGAACTTGTAAGTGTACAAACTGAGGAATTAGTACACAAGAAGCATATTTATACAATGTCTATTCCTTATAAAGAAATTGAATTTTATCAGTGTTAAGGTCAAATATATATATCTGTCTAAAATATTTTATCTGGAAAGCAAGAATTTCAACTGGGGCATACAGGCAGACCAGGTGGTCCTTCAGTATGTCCAGAGAACAACATGGAGCTTGGAGATTTTATAAAAGGGATAAATGTCACATATTATTTTTCCAGAAAGTTTGTTAGCACTGGTAAAATTTTGGGGAGCCAGCAACCTCTGATTGGCTACTGATAGTAGAACTGGTCTTAGAGTAGCAGTAGGATGTTTCCATCGATGTCAGATAAAACCAGCAGTTTCAACAGCCAGGCCTGCAAGGAATTATACTGTTGGAGCAATGTTATTCGGTCCGAGTGCTTTTAGACTCTCAAGTCTGTTTTAGTTGGGAATGACAAGTTTGGCCCAATTCATATGATCAACTTTTGGACCAGCAGTCTCCTTTTCATTAACATCTTGGTCCCCAAGGATAACCATTACTCTGATTTCTAATGCCATAGCTGAGTTTCAACATTTTATAAATGTTAAAATTTACATTATGCACTCTGTTGTGTCTGGATTCCTTCGCCAACATTGTGAGATTTCTCCGGTCTGTATGCATTGCATTGCATTCATTCCACAGAGACACGGCTTTCCATGTTTTGACCATATTACAATTTATGCTGCTACTTATGAGTTATTCCTAGTTTTGGATTATTACAAATCGTACTGTTATTAATATCCTCACATGATTATTTGTGAACAGATGTATGCATTTCTACTGGGTTCATAAAAAGAATATTATGTCTAACTTTTGTCAAAATATTAAGGTATTAAGGGGGTGTAAGAAAATACATAATAAAATCTACCTTGAGTTAATTTTTTTTGTTGACAGAGTCTCACTTTGTCACTGTCAGTACAGTGCCTTGGAATCACAGCTCACAACATCCTCAAACTCTTAGCAATTCTCATGCCTCAGCCTCCCAGGTAGCTGGGACTACAGGTGCCCACTACGATGCCTAGCTATTTTTAGAGAGAAGGTCTTGCTCTATCTAGTTAAGGCTAGTCTCCAAATTCGTGAGCTCAGGTGATCCACCCACCTCATCCTCCCAGAGTGCTAGGATTATTGTTCTTTTGATTTATTTTGTGGTTATACCTTTTGTTTATGCCTTGTTTGGTTTTGTGTTAGAGTGTCTTTTGCTAACCCAGAGGACTTTAATTCTTATTTCAGCAATGAACTTTGTGGCTTTAGCACTATTCAAAACTCAGTCTTGTTTCCTGAGGCAATAGGCATCACTTCCTCATTTCAGCAACACACCTAGTGAACTCCCAGGGTAGACACCTCTCCTCTCTTCCACCACTGTATTTTAGTTATTATTTTAGCGCTTGTTTTTAAAGTTTAAAAATATTTATCCCTCTCTTATCTTCTTTATCACTTTTGAAATTATTATCTTGACACCAGCTACAAAAAACAAAGACTCAGAATATTTAAATCATCTTTTGCTGTCTCTTCCATTTCCTTGGAAGTAGCATCTAGTCCCCGTGTCCTCAAACTATGGCCCGCAGGCCACATGCAGCCCGCCTAGGACATTTATCTGGCCCGCCGGGTGTTTTTGCCACCACTGCCTGTCCTGCTTAGCAGCCGACTCGTCTTGGGGCCTGGAGTCGGGCCCTCCACCGGTCTGAGGGACAGTGAACTGGCCCCCTGTTTAAAAAGTTTGAGGACCCCTGATCTAGTCGTTGTTCTTGTGGCATTAGTGTTAGGGTAGGCAGCATTTGCATCAGATACTCTCTGCAAAATTCCCACATTGGCCTTAGTCCCAGTTCATCGAATAGATGCAGTTCTAATTGCCTATCTCATTTCCATAGTTAGTGCACTCATCTGTTGTCTACCTGAAATATGCCTTCAGTACCTTCCTGCTTAAAGGACCTAGCAGATTTCTAAGAGTTTGTTTTCTTGTCTTTACAATTCAAAGACTTCTTTGTCTTGGAACAGAATTTTGGTCAGACTTCTTCTCCATGAGACCTTGGAAACACTGTTCTACTGCCGTTTCATACTGAGTGTTCAAATGGAGAAGAGTAAGCTGTAAAGCCAGTGGTGGTTTTTTGTTCATTAAATGTGATTTAACCATTTATATGGATATAATGGAATTGTTTCATTATATTTCTATTCTTAAAGTTGAATTTTTTTTTTTTTTTGTAGACACAGAGTCTTGCTCTGTCACCCAGGCTGGAGTGCAGTGGTATATACTCAATCATAGCTCACAGTAACTTTGAATTTCTGGGCTCAAATGATCCTTGATCCATCTTGGCCTCCCAAAGTGCTAGAATTATAGGAATGAGCACCTGTGTCCAGCAAGAGTTCAATAACTGTGTTAGTATGCATTTAATATGTAATATTCTATACCAGTTTTTCCTGAACAATTTATAGATTCAAATTTGTCTTTTTTATGTAATATTTTCTTTAAATATATCTTTTAGGGTGGCATCTGTGGCTCAAAGGAGTAGGGCGCCAGCCCATATGCCGGAGGTGGCAGGTTCAAACCCAGCCCCCACCAAAAACAGCTAAAAATATATATATATATACATATATATACACAAAAAACATATATATATATATGTATATATATCCTTTAATATTCCTGTAGGCTTGCCTTACATCATATCTCTTCTGTTTCAACCATCAGATAATTAACACGGAAATGGTTCTCCATCAAACTGTAATTCTCCATCAAATTACAATCTTCCCACTTGTTCTGATGCAAGTACTATTTGTTTCAGAAACTTTCACAAGCATTTTCTTCGGCTCTAATCATTAGGTGATATATTCTAAGTCAATGTGCATCTAAAAATACCTCTTTCAGCTCTGACAATTGAATGGTATTTTGGTTGGGCACATGTTCTTGGTCCTTTCAGTATTTCGTAGATGTTATTTCACTGTTACTGAGATCTGGTGCCAGAAAAAAGAAATGTAATGCTATTCTTATTGTAGTTTTAAATAGTCTTTTATTTTTCCATTTGAAGCTTAAACAATTTTCTCTTTCTACTTAGAATGTCAAATTTTAAATAGTCTAGGCATCTTTTCACTTACTTTTTATTTTTATTTATTTATTCATTTATTTTTTAGAGACAGAGTCTCACTTTGTCACCCTCAGTAGTGTGCTGTGGTGTCACAGCTCACAGCAACCTCCAACTCCAATTCTCTTGCCTCAGCCTCCCGAGTAGCTGGGACAGCAGGCGCCTGCCACAATGCCTGGCTATTTTTTATTGCAGTTTGGCCAGGGCTGGGTTTGAACCCACCACCCTCAGTATATGGGGCCAGTGCTCTACTCACTGAGCCACAGGCACCGCCCTCATTTACTTTTTAAATTAATCTTTTCACTACCTTGTGAGACATTTCAATCTGCAGACTCAAGACTATCTCAGAGACATTTTTCTTTATTTGTTAATTATCATCTCTCTTGAAGCCATTTATTTTTATCTCTTTGGATTGCTTCTTTGCTCATTACATTTCCTGAAAGAACTTTCAGTTTCTACTGCCTTTCTTTTCATCCTTCCCTTTCCTTTGGCACTTTTGTTCTAAATTTTTGAAATATTTTTCTAGTTTTCTTATAAGATTTAAATTTGGATAAGTTGTGTTTGTGCTGTAATTGAATTTCCTTTTGTGTCTTAGCTACTTTCTGGTTAAAATGGTTGCCTGATTTGATTGTTCCACCAGTTCTGCCTCTCCAGACTTTTAGCATCAGTTCCCCTGAAAGGTGTTGCTAATCTTCTTTCACAGTTGGTGTATTTGCATGTGACCTCAGCTGATGGGTCACCTGAAGTCTGTTGAGAAGGGGAGATCTACTGACCTGTCTGGTGGCCTGGCAACTAACAAGTTTGCCAACTATTAAGCTCTCTTTTTTTTTGAGACAGAGCCTCAAGCTGTCCCCCTGGGTAGAGTGCTGTGGCATTACAGCTCACAGCAACCTCCAACTCCTGGACTAAAGCGAGTCTCATGCCTCTGCCTCCCAAGTAGCTGGGACTACAGGCGCCTACCACAACGCCCAGCCATTTTTTGGTTGCAGCCATCATTGTTGTTTGGTGGGCTTGGGCTGGATTTGAACCCTCCACCTTAGGTGTATGTGGCTGGCACCTTAGCCACTTGAGCCACAGGTGCCGAGCCCTATTAAGTTCTCTTAAGGCAGAAGGACAAAGTATTACGTGAGGTTTGTCCTGTAAACTACCTTTCTTCTAAATGGTTCCTTAAAGGATGAAACAAAAATTGCCTACCCAGATATAGTGCACTGCCTGGCCCCGACAGCAAGATTTCCTTATCCCCTGATGTGAGGCCAGCCCCATTCCCTCCAGGTCACATCTGTAACAGCAAATTCTCTGCTCCCAGCAACAACCTGATTCACTCGGTAGCTAAGTTCTCAAGCAATTCTGGGCAAAGAGCCTTAGAGAGAAAAGCTTGTCACACGTATGTGTTACATCTTGTCATCCTTACAGCATGGAAAATGCTCCCCCATTTCACAAACGAGAGTGCAGAGGCCTTGAGAGTTACCCACAGCCCTGGGGAGGGGGTGCTGTAGGTCTCTCACTTTGCCTGACCCGAAAGTGGTGCTCTGCCCTCCACACCTTTCCCTGGTCTTGCTTTGTGGTTAAGAACGTGTTTCCAAGAGAGCTTAGAGGCAGTTGGAGGCCGTGACTCAGACAGTCGTCACCAAGGCCACAAATGAGCACTTCATGAAAACTATTGTAGGAAACTAATTTCAAGGATGATAGAGAACAGTTCAAACCTGCTAGCAAATTAAATACATCTAAACTCACAGGAGACACCACAGTGAGCTGACAACCCCACGGGGTGCAAGCTGCTGACCTTCACGCTGAGGGGAGTGCGACCCTCCACAACTCTGAAAAAGCCATTTGGATGTGTGTATCAGGAACCTTTAAAGGGCTCCTAAGATTTTACATGATAATTTTAATTCTAGGGTTGCATCTGAAATGAGGTCAAAGATGTGTGAAGCCAAGGCTGCATTTCAGCATCATTTTAGATAAGAAAAAATGGAAAATAAACTGTCTGACGTAAAGAAAAGATACGTGGAGAAAAAATAATCCGGCAAAAGAAAAAATCTGGGAGGAAGGGTTTGTTGAGTTGGCTGTCCCTAGGAGGGGAGGTGAATAGGCATGTATTTGTATAATTACATGTTTTCATATTTTTTTATAATTACATGTGTCACTGGATCTTGCGGTGTAGCAGGCACTGGCGTGGGTCCCTGGAGGCTGTAGCAGAGTAAGGAATACAGGACCACGTCCAGGCAGTAAGCTAGGATGTATTGTAGTAGGGGCACCAATGAGTACCCCTGAAACTAAAGATCAGGCTAGAGCCGAAGAACCCACACAGATTGGAAATAAGCGCACGGGAAGTGCTCCACAGCATCTGTCATGGGGAAATGCAAATTAAATCAATAATGAGCTATCACTTCACATCTGCTAGAATGGCTACAATCCAAAACACTGACTAACTCAACTGCTGGCAGGGACACAGAGTGAGAGGAACTCTCATTGAGGGCTGGTGGGAAGGTAAAATGCTAACGCCACTTTGAAAGCCCATTTGTCAGTTTCTTTCCTTTTTTTTTTTTTTTTAAGATAGTCTTATTGGCTTGTGGCTTGTGGCTCAAGCGGCTAAGGCACCAGCCACATACAGCTGAGCTGACAGGTTCGAATCCAGCCTGGGCCCACCAAACAACGACAGCTGCAAACAAAAAAAATAGCCAGGCGTTGTGGCAGGCACCTGTCGTCCCAGCTACTTGGGAGGCAGAGGCAGGAGACTTGCTTGAGCCCAGGAGTTGGGGGTTGCTGTGAGCTGTGATGCCACTGTACTCTACCCAGGGGGACAGCTTGAGGCTCTGTCTCAAAAAAAAAAAAAAAAAAAAAGATAGTCTTATCATGTGATCCAGAATTGTTTGCCCACCTAGGTATTTACCCAAATGATTTGAAAACACATGTTTTCAAAAACCTGCACTCAATTATTTAGAGCAGTTTTAGTCATGATTGCCAAAAACTCCATGCAAGCAAGATGGTGAATGGATAACAAACTGTGGGTGAGAGACAAGAGTGTTTTTCAGCAATAAAAAGGAATGAACTGTCAACCCACATGAAACATGGGAATCTTCAGTGTCCTTGTTAAGTGGAAGACACCCTTCTGGACAGGCCACAGACTGTGTGATTCCGCTCATATGTCAGTCGGGAAAAGACAAAACTGCAGAGACAATGAACAGGGGGTGTCAGGGATCTGAGGAGAGAAGATAGCGGAAGCTCGGAGAATTTGGGGGGTACGAAACTACTCTCCTAATACTGCAGTGTGGGTACATGAAACTCTGCATTTGTCAAAACGCGTGGAACTGTACAGCACAAGAGGAACCTTAAAGTGCAAAAATTGAAAAAAAATCATTTAGGAGATCAAGGATTGTAGGGTGAAGTGCAGACCGTGATGAAACAATGTAAATGTATGACGCGAGTATGAACAAGAGCTGTACATACTGGTAAGTGCTGCGCTTCATGTGGTAATTCGTTTCCTACCAGGATATGTGTGAGTTTACACATCCAAAACTAGTCCACCTGTACACAGGATTGAAAAGTGAGTGTCGAGTGAATTGTGGATGGTGTGTGCCAAGTTTCTCACTGTTAAGGTGGTTACATACAAGGCCGGAAGGCTAGAATAAGCCACGGGTAATGGATTAATTAGTGTTAAAGACATCAGTATAGCTCATATTTAACTTCACATAGATGAATACATGTACAAATACAGTAGCACCATGTAAGTTAACCACCCAAGGGTCTGGACAAACTGGTCAACATAAGGAACTAGGCCTACATTACTGATAAACACATGTGGTACCCGTCTGGTCTGTGAAAATTAGGTCAGCTCGAGGAGGTGGTTGATGCAGGGAGGTGGTCAGCTATGGAGGGAGTTCGTTCTACCATATTTATAAATCTGTTTGTATCTATGAAGTAGACCCATATAGTGTGTGCACACACACATTCTCTTGCTCTTTCAGTTGACAGGCTAAGGAGCACTGATGCCCTGGGGAGCAGCCAGATCTTGGTTTCCAACACCATTCTGCAATAAAAGGAAGCAGGGCTCTTTGGAAAAGTGGTCGGTTCTGCGACTGGGGTCATTAACACAAGACAAGCCTGCTACCTCTTATGGTGCCAAAAATTAAGAAAGTGCTGAAACCTACATGCACCCAACAAATGACAGGACAGAGAAATAATGTGGAGGCTCAGGCAGACTTCCTTTGCAGAAGAACTACAAATAATTTATGTAATACTCCATACTCCACAAGATGGGGCACAGCTCGCCCTCCTTAGGAGTGCGCCGCTCTTCCTTCCAAAGAGTGCAGCAGGAAGTGGAGGGAAGAGCTACTACCAGCGGAGAAGCCTGCAAAACTCGACCTCAGCCCTGTGACCACAGTGAGGACCCCAGGACTGAGTCACATGAGAATACATGTGACACCGTGACAAATAGCACTTCACCTCCGCCATCTTCCTTTCAGCCTAATCATGAGAAGAACATCCATCAAACACCAGTTGAGGGACATTCTACAAAACTTGTCCAAAACTCCTCAAAATTGCCAAGGTCATCAAAAACAAGAAATGTCTAGAAACTGTCAGAGTCAGGAGAAGCCCAAGGGTGCATTACAAGTCAAGGTAATGTTGGGCGTGACATCCAGGTGGGATCCTGGAACAGAAAAAAGACATTAGGCAAAAACTAAGGTGATATGAATGAAGTACGGACATTATTGATAATTGAGTACCAAGAATGATTTATTAATTGTGGCAAATAGACCATCTCAGCATGAGATGTTGGTATGCGTGTGATAATGGGAACACGGAAATCCTAGGTGCTACCTTCACAACATTTCTGTATATATATTTTGTACATATAACAAGTTTATTAAAATGCATTAAGACATCAAGATTATCATTGTATTCAACTGAATACAGATTTATATATAATTTTAAATATGTTATGGAAATAATGGACACTAATTTAAAATACTAACATAGCACGTTTGAATCCCAAGAAATTTAACCATGGTCTTGAATGATCCAAAATATCGTACTAACATTTTGTAAGGTAAACTGGTTGTTAAAACTCTGAATCATGCCAAGGTTTTCTTTTATTCTGAAACTGAAAATAATCAGTTATTATCTATAGTTTGATAATGTTTCCTTTTTTTAAACAAATTTGGATGCTTTCTGAACTAAATATTCCTACACTATGTACAAAACAACTGAATGTTTTTCGATCAGTTAAAGTGTAAAGTTTCTCAGGAGAGGAGAAAAAGACCCAAAAAAGAGAAAGGAAGGGACCTTAGACAAAGAGCTAAGTATCTCCTTTCTGTAGACAAAGTTGGAATACAAGTTTACATATGCAAAAAATCTGCATACATTCACACCCCAAAGAAAGCCACACAGCTGATTCTGACACAACAGGATCTTTGAAAATATCATTGAACCAGCGATCAAAAAGCTCAGGTTTAGTAATCCCCAAAGATGAAAATGAAGCAGGAGATACCTCCCATGTTCAACCAAATGATCTCATGATCTCACCTTAAGGCAAACAAGACAGTTTCCTCATGAGGGTTTCAAAATTGGGAGTATCTTAAATCCCTACAAAACCTCCGGGCAAATATTAAAGTTCATGCAGTGAGGTGATTTGTTAGCCAACATTTAAATTGCAATCATGTCTGCAACTTCTGGCTTCAAATTATCACACAAAATGTAGAAAAATCATTGGAAATGTCAATAGTAACTAATCTTGACTACTGTTTAAAGATACTGGTTAGAGAGATAGTTTATCCTGTACTTCATTAGTTATAACTAAACAATATTTTAGTGAGGTAAAGCTGAGGTTTAAATTGCACTTAGAAGCCTCCTTAGAGCAATCACAGAAAACGGATCACTGGACAGTCGGAATTTTGTTTCTTTTCTTAGTGCTGCTGAAATGAATGATTTTTCCCATGTTAAAATTCTGAAGTGGTCACTAGAATTGTCTAGATGAAACAGTGCCAGTGAAAAAGATATGAATAAGAGGTAGAGCTCCAGGGATAAACCGTAAAGAAACCAGGAGTTCACCTGGAGGAGATGCAGTTAATTCTGGAGAGACCTGTGAAAATGGCACCATGTCCGTACGCAGTTCGCATCTCCCGAGCGCAGCAGACTAGTCACCACCCATCAATGTCGGACAAAATCTTCTGGTTCCGAGCAGAGAAAATTAAATAAAAGCAATTCCCAGGGCCACAAATCACCGCTGAGGAAATTCTTAGGAAGTTGTGAAAGGGTGACAACCCAGGGCCAGGTTTGTCCACAGAATACTGGTCTGAGAAGAAATCTTCTCAATTCCCTGGATCCATCTCCTCTGATAGACTTTCTCCCTCATAGACAACTTTCAGGACACTGAACAGGCAGACAGGGCATTAGACAACAGGTGTCGCACTCTATAAAAGAGGTTTGCCAAAGAATGATACAAATTCAATCTGATAACTAAAAGTCCTTTAGTCAGAGACCCTCAGGAGCACCCTTAGGATTGAGCCAACTGGGTTTATTAGCAGTGAACAGAACACATACCATAGGGAACCACAGCATCTCAGCAAGAGGATGTGAGAAGGAAACTATTAGAGGATTTGGGCACTGGGTGGGTGAATTGAAGAAGGATCAAAGGAAGAGTTTGCTCTATTTGGGGTATTGTCCAAAAACAGAACTAATGCAGTAATGGGGTGTCTCGGCTAATTTTATCTATGGGGGGCAGACCAGACTGGTACCAGGATAAGGTGACAATTTATGAGTAATTGCGGTCACTCAGTTTAGCCAAGAGAGGAGGAGGTTTGGTATTTGTGGGTGGTACAGGGACCTTGTTTTTGTTTGCGCTTAGCTAAAATTACGAAACGGTTCATTTTGTCTTACTTTACCATGGCCTTGGAGTAACCTTGCCTGAGGCTGAGGTTTGTGAGATTGTTTTATGTCCTAACAGAGAGTAACATGGTGTGGCTGTGAGTGCAGGTCAGCTTTCCAGATGTCAGGGGGTGTTTGCTGTGTTTTTTTTTTCCTTTCTCAAAACTAAAGTTTTGAGGGGAAACAGACACAGGAAACAGCATTAGCCACACACACAGAAGGGTGGGAAGTGAGCCACAAGATCATGTACAAGGTGGCTCGGCGCCTGTGGCTCATGTGGCTAAGGCGCCAGCCACATATACCTAAGATGGCAGGTTCGAATCCAGCCCAGACCTGCCAAACAACAATAATGGCTGCAACCAAAAAATAGCGGGGCGTTGTGGCGGGTGCCTGTGGTCCTAGCTACTTGGGAGGCTGAGGCAGGAGACTCGCTTGAGCCCAGGAGTTGGAGGTTGCTGTGAGCAGTGAAGCCATGGCACTCTACCCCGGGGCTCAGCTTGAGGCTCTGTCTCAAAAAAAAAAAAAAGATCATGTACAAGGTACAGTGGTGGGAGCGGAGGATAAACAGTTTGGGGTGGGAACAGGGTACCATGGGGCAAAATTTCACTAGAGGAGGTTGCCCTTTAAAAAAAAAGAAAGAACAATTTAATTAGGAGAATTTCTATGATGTGGTGACATTTAAGCTAAGTCTTAACAGATAAGTGTAAATTCCTTAGATAGAGGGGATGAGAGACATCCATAAAGCAGGGGGAAGAAGGCATTTTAGGCTAAAACAAACCAGCACAGAAAAAGGAAATAAATGAGTTTTTTTTTTTTTTTTGAGACAGTCTCACTCTGTCACCCTGAGTAGAGTGCTGTGGCATCATAGCTCAGAGCAACCTCAAACTCTTGGGCTCAAAAGATCCTCGTGTCTCAGACTCCTGGGTAGCTGGTACTGTGGGCTCCCAGCGCAATACGCAGCTCATTTTTTCTATTTTTAGTAGAAACAGGATCTCACTCTTGCTCAGACTGGTCTCAAACTCCTGAGCTCAGGCGATTTTCCTGCCTCGGCCTCTCAGAGTGTTAGGATTATAGGAGGAAATGAGTTTTTACAAAACAGGACAAATTTGGAGAATCGACAAAGACTCCAGGGCATGGAGAAGTGGGGCTGCACGCGTGGCCACGGGTCATGTGTTAATAACCTTTCTGAATTGCTATGGAATTTGAACATGACTAACAGACGTGATTAATAACTGTCAAAAGGTTTTAAGCAGTGGACTCACATTATCACATTGGAGAAAGGACAGACCCAAGGCCAGAGGACAGAGAGACCAGCCAGGAAGTTTCCCACCAGTTCAGAAAGGCCCAGTGAAGAGCACTGGGGCCATGGGAATGGGCTGAAGAAAGGCGATGAAGAATTTTTAGTTTTTTCTTTATAACCAGAGTCCTATGGAGTGAATAAGGAACGCCTCCCGGAACCTCACTTGCTCTGGCCCTTTCCAAGTGACTGGGAATGGCTCCTGGATTATCTTCCTACATCATGTGTTTTTGTAAAAGTGTGCAAAATAACATGTTTTAACTGCCATCAAGTAAATGTCTCTTTTCCCCTCGAAGTATCTGTGTTCTGGATACAAGGACAATTTTTGTCATTATTTTTTGTTGCTATTGATGTTGGGAAATCTCAAATTTTAACTTTAATGAAATTGTGCGATTTTTATTTAGTTTCCTCTGTGAACAAAACAGGTGAATCTAATGCTCATAGTTAGAGGAAGAGGAATTGGGTTGAAAGATATAAAATTCCCATTGTAGGATGCCAAAACCAGTGGATTATTGGCGATTTCCTGTGGCTAACCCAATGAAATGAAAAACGACTTTTTTAAATAGAAGTTTTGCTTGGCTCAGAGGATAACCAATGGAGCTCTCTCAAAGCAATGCCATTTTTTTTGTTTGTTTGTTTGAGCAAGAATAAGGGCAGTCACTCTCTCCCTTCCTAACCGAGCACATTTATTTAAACATGAGTTTCAAAACTTGGACTTGCCAAAAAATGACTTATATAATCTCACTGTCATTAGAAAGAAAATAAACTCATCAAGAAATCATTGCTCACTGCGCAGGTACCAGGCTCTGTGCTGTCCTGGACAGGACAGATAACAGTTCAGACACGGCTCTTACCCCCAAAGAGTTTACATCCTAGCACAAGTTGTTTTGAACTGCTGGATATTTTTTAAGTTTTTTAAAAATATACTTTGAAAATTTAATGAAGGGCGCAGGCCTTAAGTAGTTACAAAATAAATAATAAAGAATAGAAACATTGCCAGATTTCAACAAAAGAAAGAGAGTGAAAAAGAAAGAGGGCACACCTCCCATCTGAACGCAGAGAGGACACCTGAAATCTCGCCCAGCAGCTTGGCTGATTCTACCATGTACACTTGGCATGTCGCCTTAGCTTTCTGGTGACGTTACCTTCACCGAGGTCCAGGCAGACGAAGTAATGGTCAGAAATGCCGGAGAAGTGACCATCCACAAGTCCTATCAATGGAGAAGCCACTAGTCCCTCGCAGCCCTGATCAGCCTCTCAGTGGAGGTGGCCAGACTGAAGCCTGCCGCCAGAGCCCTTAGAGGGCTACAGTGGACAGTGACAGCCTACAGCAAGCACCCAGCACCGCCCTGCATCCAGCTGTCATGACAGAACTCGATCTCGCCATGACTCAGGGCCCTTCCTGTCGCTCTGTATTATTCTAGAAGGGAAATTCAAATTCAAAGCTCCAGCAGTTTGTCCCCAAATTAACAGCTACTCGGTTTTGAGAACCAGGATTTATGCCAGGGATATCTGTCTTCAAAAGAGAGGAAAAATTTATACACACAAATACACACAATTCAATTATTCTCTCTATTTTAACCTTCATGTTTCTCAAGCTAATAAGCAGTTGATTATCAATACTATTATGCCACCCAAGTCACAACTCACAGACAAATAATGGAGTTTGATGACTTTGTGTTCAGAATATATGTTACCATTGAATTTTTCATTCCTTTTTGGAAAAAAATAAAACAGCTTTCTAGTTTTTCATTCCTGTCAGAATATCCCAATACCATCCTTATTGATGGGGCCAATACAAGATGATCTCCTGAAAGGATTTCACTAAAGCTATCACCTGGATGATTGTGACAAGTCATGTTGAACTCCTAGACATTTTTTGAGGTTCTGACCTTAAAAACACCCAGTTTTCTTTCAGACATAAATGTTGTTAAATCTAAATTCTAAATTATTAAGACATGATCAAGTACCCAGTTTAAAAATGTGAGATATTTGTTCCTATTTTCCTTTTAATTACTCGAATGAATACTACAAATTGAAGAGAAGCATCCCAGTGCTCTGCTCTGTAAGATAAAGCAAAATGTTCAACCCTTCCTGTTGTGCTAATATAATACATCAGTTTCTACCGTGCCTTCCCCCCAATCCTTCTCCTCCAAGTCATTGCCAGGGAATGTATTTGTCTCCTACAATTGTTTGTTCATTCCCATGTGCTTGCCCTTATTATAAGAACCTCTCAGAGCACTGCTAACAAACAACCCCCGAATTTCAGTGACTTACTGCCATAAAATTTAATTTCTAGCTGTAACAACCCAGGTGTGCTTCACAAGCGGCTTCCACCCAGTGATTGAGGAACCCGCTCTCCACCCATCTGGTGGCCCTGGCTCCTCCTACGAATCCCCCCCCCACACACTGCATTGGGGCAGTGGACGAGCAGAGGGAGAAAGGACCACTTTTCCTTAGCAGCTGGGCCTGGCCCCAACACAAATCCCTCACACTTGTCATGGTTGCACCAAGACAGACAGGGACAGATAGTCTCTGATCCTGCAGGCGGTTCCCAGCAGCAGCTGCCCAGCTGGCTCAGCAGGGCAAAGCCAGCCACCCCTATTCATCTGTCAGGAAGGTAAATGGCCTTGTTCTGGTGTGGGAGCTGCATCGTAAGGCGCAGAGGCCCCAAGGTTTCCCAGTTCCTGCTGCTCACTATGCAGGGCACTGCCTCCGGGGACTGTCTCCCTGAGATAGAGGCCATGCTTGGTGGAAATCCCTGGATTAAAGCTTTACCTTCCGCAGTGTGACAGATACGTTGTCAGGTTGCCCCTCCCTCAAAGGCACTGCAGCTATTTCCATCCTCTGAGTTTGCCATCTCACTTCCTCCTTAAGGCTGGATATTTCAGCACTGCTTCAAATTGTGTCGCTGTAGTACCAGGGAGATTGTGCTCTCAACCCGCCCCAGTTACTGAGGTCATTTGTCATTCCTTGGCAATGACTTGGAGGAGAAGGATTGGGGGGAAAGGATGGTAGAAACTGATGTATTATATTAGCACAACATGGAGGGTTGAATATTTTGCTTTATCTTACAGAGCAGTGCACCGGCATGCCTCTCTTCAGTGTGTAGTATTCATTCAAGTAATTAAAAGGAAAACAGGAATCCTCTCCTCTTAATCCCCTGCTCCTATCCTTGGCCCCTGCCCCTGTGAGCTTTTCGTGAATGCTCCGTTGTGTGATAAGGATAGTCAACTTTTCCACCCTCATTTCATTCCCGCTTATGGCTGGCTGTGGACATTATTTATAGTGATGTCATTCCACAAATGTTTGGAGTTCTTAAGGAATTTGAAATTCTTAGAGATGAAATCTCTGGACCCCCTCCGCCCTTGCAGGATTTCTGTTCAGGGTGATTCTGCCCTCTCCAGTGTGGCAACGTGGCTGCCCCTTTGGGGCGTGTCTGTCACAGGTGCGGCCAGAGCAGCGTTCATGTATGTTCCGTGCATGAGAAGCAGTTTCAGAATAATATTGGTTTTACAAAAAATTTTAAATGGAATTGCTCGGTCATAAGCATGTTTAGGAAACCTGACAATCTCCCTCCCCCACCAAGTCTTACAAGTTTTTAAGAACTTCCTTTTCCCCACATACAGGACATTTTTACACTTTTGCTTTTTGGCCAAAGGCCAGTAGTGAACTAATGAGTTTGAGATCTTTTTCAAATACTTTTCAAGCCACAATTCTCTGGTCCAGCACCCACGGCGACAGCGCAGCCTTTGTCTGGCACTTGCAGTTTCCTCCCCAGGACGCCCATCTCTCTTCTCTTACCCGGGCCCATCTCTCTCTCCTCTTACCCGGGCGTACATGTTCACATCCCAGCCAGTGGCTTGGCTTTTGGGCTTTGCACTTTTGTTTTGTTTGGGTGTGGGAGGGGATTGTTTGGGGTTCTGTGTTTTTGTTTTTGACATGGAAGAGTTGTTTCAGGGTGCAGTAAGTGGATTTTTATTTCGTGATTTGTGTTCGTTTTTGTTATAATAATATAAGGCCGTCCCTAAACAAGATTTTAAAGCCTGCCATCTTGAAGGACTTCTGTTCCAAAATATGCCCCATGGCCTACTCGGGGGTTCATCCATCCAGCTTTGGTTCACAAAGTCAGAATTACTATAAATGCAAATTTTCAGTTAAAACGACCAAGGATCTAAAACACCATGCCTGCGAAAGTCTGGTCAACCGGCCAGTTACCCTCAGCGGCAACCCGGGGAGCCTGTCCATCTTTGCCGATTCTCTGTCCCCGACATTTGGATCCCTTCAAACCACTTTCCCCAAGTCGCCCTGCAGAGCCTTCCGACAGAGCCTTTGGAAAGCCCTAGCCCATGTCCGGGCTTGAGCCGGCTGGGCCGCGGAAGGCGGAGCTGCACCACTCGGCTCGGTTTAGAACGTGAGCCCGAGGTCCCAGGAGGAACCTGGCGCCACTAGCAGCCAAGCAGCCCAGAAACCCGCGCAGGCGCAGAGGGAGCCCAGGGCCGGAGGCGGGCCGAGCGCCCAAAGCGGAAGCGGATAGGAATGATTCAAATTGCTATGACTGCGACCCTTTCTTGTCACTTCCCACATGGTCTAGCGGTTAGGATTCCTGGTTTTCACCCAGGCGGCCCGGGTTCGACTCCCGGTGTGGGAACTGCCAGCTATTTTAGAACCCAGGCAGGAAATGGAACATTTCTGATCTGCACCCAATAAAGACATTGTTCAAAAGCTGTAATTCTCCAGGACCACGGTAATACCGAAACAACCACCTAGTAACATGTAAATCATAAAGCTGCCCCGTGATCAGCATTGTTTTCCTCACCAGACAATTCATTTAAAAATTCACAGCATAATATTTAGTGGCTAAACTCTATTCTAAAGAAAGGAACCCCTATATTGTGGCCTATTGACTGTTCTCTGTGCCCCTACTGTTTCTGCCCGCGGATAACGAGATGACGAGCAGAACAGAGAGATGAAAAGGGAGGGGCAAGGAGAGCCCCCCACCCGCAGAGGGAGCTGCAGGCAGAAGCGGGAGACACAAAGACCGGCAGGTCGGGGGAGGGGGGGAGGAGTGGAATGCAGGTTTAACAGAGGTTTGCACAGGGATGGACAGGGTGAGCAGAAACCAGGCCCATTCACCTGGACGACTTCCACAGCAAACTCCGGAATCAGGCTCTGGATGCAACCACGCACGTGCTTAGGCTGATCAGCACTCCTAACTAACTCAAATTTTTAGAGGTAGAGAGGATCTTAAAACCTTTGCAGCTTCAAAGCCATTTCCAGAATGGGATTAAAATATTTCTTTCTATGCGTAGGCCCACATACTTTTTTTTTTAAGGCTAGTTAAGTGAAGCAGTGGGAATGAAGAAGGAACAAAGGCATCTGTACCTGGCTGTGGTCAGTCAGTCCATCTACAGTGTGAGCCTGCAAGACTCAGTGTCTACCCAGGACAGTCAGGACCTTCTTCAAAAGTTCTTCTTCAAAAATAAAATAAAATAAAATAATAATAATAATTAGTTAACTGGCTCGGCGCCTGTGGCTCAAGTGGCTAAGGCACCAGCCACATACACTTAAGGTGCTGGGTTCAAATCCAACCTGGGCACGCCAAACAACAATGACAGCTGCAACCAAAAAAATAGCCAGGCGTTGTGGCTGGTGCCTGTGGTCCCAGCTACTTAGGAGGCGGAGGCAAGAGACTCGCTTGAGCCCAGGAGTTGGAGGTTGCTGTGAGCTGTAATGCCACAGCACTCTACCCAAGGGCACAGCTTGAGGCTCTGTCTCAAAAAAATAAATAAATAAGTAAATAAATAATAAAAGTAGTTAACTGATGACTCCATACTGAACCCCAGAGTCAAAGCATTCTATAATAGATATACTTTTATTTGACAATGTAAATGTTACTTTCTTTGAATTATTATTTTTATTGCTTAATATTTCGATGAGGCAATCATCTGATTTCTTTTCTGAATGTATTTATCTTTGTTTTTTACGAGGTTTTTGTTTCTAGTCCTTATCTTGAACATTGTTATTGTTATTAAATTTTAAGCCTTTTTAATTTTGTGAAGGCAAAAAGTGGAAACCTAATAAACACATGTATATGTAAAAAAAAAAAAAAAAAGAAACAAAAAGTTCTATTGTTTGAGGCAGTGCTTGTGTCCACAATGAGACTGACCAGGTCACTGGTGGTACTCCCTTTGTGATGACTTCAATTTGATTCAGACAATAAAAATCTTAGAATAGCAGGAACCTGGACCAGTGGAAACCAAGACCAAGAGATAGCCAGGACTTTCCTCTCACCTTTAGAGAAAGTGTGAAAATGTTTTACTTGTTCCAGAAAAGCCTGCTGCCATCAGCACTGTGTTGTACAGAAGTGAAAAACCAATGGAGGCTGGGGACGGATACCCAATGGCCAAAAGGGTGGACTGTCCTCATCATTTTCTCATTTGCTTTCATATGCTTCATATTCTCCTTTTTCTGTTTGTTTTTAAGAAGGCTGGATTTCTGCCAATTCCACTTTCGGGCTCCCTCTCCAGTACCCTTCTAGATAACACTTGTCCAAGGGAGTTTCTGTTGGAAAATGGGAATGCATTAGAACCTCCACAGCTGACCACCTCCATAAGTTGACCTAATTTTTATAGACCAGAACACAGTAAGTATCAGCACAGTAGGCCTAGTTCCTTATGGTGACCATATGCTGTCCAGTGTGTTAGAGTCCCTTGATGGTCAACTCACAGAAGTTCTACTGTATGCCAAAAAAAAAAAAAGAAGAAGAAGAAAAAGAAGAATGACTTTTTATGCCTCTGATAGTGTCTTGGTAGCACTGGACATTCCCTGATGGCTGCCAGCAACTGCAGACTCCAGCAGCAGTAGAGATTCTGGCAGGGATTGCTGTCAGCTGTGAGCCACTAACCGTGGCAGGGGTGGGCCGCTGTGGGCTCCAGTGACTCTGGACATATCAGCACAGCAAAAGTGGGTTTGACAGTAGTGTGGTTCCAGTGGCAGTGACAGTGCCCCACAGTGACCACTCAGGGGCTTCTCCCTGAAGGTAATGCCACCCTCCCTTCCTGTTATTTCAGCACCATGTAAATGGTGGCATCAGCAGTTACCCATTATCTGAATAATCTAATTGTGAGCCCCTTTTGCTCCTCTAGCCCCTCCTAAAAATTTGTGACTAATTCCATGTACTAAATTTCCTAGTGGAAATATCTATTTTCTTGACATCTTGTGACATCATCTACCATTATGTTCTCAGCCTTTCTGATTTTTTTGAGAATGCATAACTCACTCCATTCGTCAGAATAAGTCCTTGGAGAAATGATACTTCAGCTGAGACCCACAGATGAATTAGCAAGGTGAAGGAGGGTGTAAATATGCAGCTTTCAAGTTATTCTCAAGATGTGTTTGCCTGGCTTGGCGCCTGTGGCTCAAGTGGCTAAGGCACCAGCCACATACACCTTAGGTGGCGGGTTCGAAGCCCGGCCCGCCAAACAACAATGACGGCTGCAACCAAAAAATAGGCGGGCGTTGTGGCAGGCACCTGTGATCCTAGCTACTTGGGAGGCAGAGGCAAGAGACTTGCTTGAGCCCAGGAGTTGGGAGGTTGCTGTGAGCTATGATGCCACAGCACTCTACCCAGGGGGACAGCTTGAGGCTCTGTCTCAAAAAAAAAAAAAAAGATCTGTTTGCCTTTTGTACGAGTAAAGTAGCTGAATGAATAATCAGCCACATGCTAGGTTACCCTCTGCGTCTTTCAAGTTTTTGTTGGTGGCACTAATCTCTCTCTTATTTTGGAGACAGAGTCTCACTTTGTCACCCTTGGTAGAGTGCCATGGCATCATAGCTCATAGCAATCTCAAACTCTTAGGCTCAAGTGATCTTCTTGCCTCAGCCTCCCAAGTAGCTGCGACTATAGGTGCCCACCTCAACACCCCGCTATTTTTAGAGACAGGAGTCTCACTCTGGCTCAGGCTAGTTTTAAATCTGTGAGCTCAGGCAATCCACCCACCTCAGCCTCCCAGAGTGCTGGGATTACAGGCGTGAGCCACCTTGCCCAGCCTACTAATCTCTTTAGTTCTCCCTGGGATGTAGCATCACTTTGGGTTTACCCTTTGGTAAGAAGGGGAAGTCCAGGGACAGCACTGGTCTTCTCTTTCCTTAGTGGTCCTCACTCTAAGCCTGAAGGAGCAGTTCAATAATGTCCGTTTTCAAGTACATATTTTCACATTGTACATAACAGAATTACATGGGTTCTCAGGAACCATGTTGAAATACTTAGGCCAAAATTTCGTTTATCTCCTAAACTCCAAAGATCCCACAAAAGTGTTGGAAGAGCAGAAGGAATAAATAACAAGAGCTTCTTACCTGTAGGAAAGGATCGGGGTCAAATCAAAACCATTTAATCGTCAAAACAGGCCACGCACGAGTCTTCCGGAGAAAGGGTGGGGAGTGTATTTACAACATATTGCAGTGTGTGCAAGGGTCCTTCCTCAGGTAGACACAGTCTCGTCTTCCTCTAGGGCAGCGGTTCTCAACCTGTGGGTCATGACCCCTTTGTAACAATGAAAATACATCCTGCATATCAGATACTGACATTACAATTCATAACAGTAGCAAAATTACAGTTATGAAGTAGCAATAAAAATAACGTTATGGTTGGGAGTCACCACAACATGAGGAACTGTATTAAAGGGTGACAGCATTAGGAGGCATTAGGAAGGTTGAGAACCACAGCTCTAGTGGGACTCTGGATTGTGAAGTGACTCTGCAAAATCTCCATTGTAGTGACTCAAGCCAGGTTTCTGGTCATCAAAGTGAGAGTTTTTATTTTTATCTATTTATTTTGAGAGAGAGTCTATGTTGCCCTCAGTAGAGTGCCATGGCATCACAACTCACGGCAACCTCAAACTCTTGGGCTTAAGCGATTCTCTTGCCTTGGCCTCTCAAATAGCACCCTCCACAATGCCGGGCTATTTTTTCTCTCAGTTGTCATTGTTGTTTAGCTGGCCCAGTCTGGGTTCAAACCCGCCAACTTCGGTATATGTGGCATAACGGTATATGACGCCATAACCACTGTGCTACAAGCTCTGAGCTGAAGTGAGAGTTTTTCAATTGCAGGCAGCACATAATAGTTTGGTAGACCACCCCTTGATTTCACTCCCAGGACACCACAACTCTCTGCTGCTCAGCAGTGACTGAACCCAATTATGCCCAGCAGCTTTTTGCTACTTAGCCTCTGCCACTCTGGGATTCTGTGATTCCTACTGAATTAGGAAGCCCTGGGGGTCTTCTCACCAACCCTGGCTCATGAAGACTGAAACGAAAGCGTCTTTGGCAGCTGCTGCTCCCTTGGCCGATGGTACTCCCCAGTCCATGCGTTTCTTAATGCCTTAAAGAAGGAAGCATTTGGGGGCCCCCTCTGAGGAATGTAGAAGGTCAGTGGGTTTCTGAGTTGCCCTTGATAAATCCCACTCCAACATGAAAGGCATCATCTACCCTCCCCCATGGACCCGTGGCCTTGCAGCCTCAGTGATGGTAGGTAGGCCATTGCTGAGTTCAGATTTCAGTCAACTCATGAGGCAAATTGGCAGTTAGAGCTGCTCCCAGATACTCAGACCTCCACGTGGAACCCATACTGACTAGCCCTGCCCAATCTGTTGGTACCTTCTGCGTCCCTGGTCTAACAACCCTAGAACCCTTCCCACGCATCTTCCTTAACTTCCTTCTGATACAATTTGGCATGAACTGACACTTATTTCAATGTATATATTATCCCACTTTCCACTTGACCTTTTGGACTATTCTAGTTTGGGATGAAGAAATGTTGGAGGGTGGTGAGAATAGTCCTGGTGTAGAACTGATGTCCCTTCAACCACTACGGGTCAGGCCTGTATCGAGTCCCTTGATGTGCAAACTGTGGCTCATGAACCAGCAGCAGCACCTAGATGCTTACTGGGAATGCAGCTCCCAGGCCACTCCCAAGACCTCTGAGTCAAATGATGTTCATGTTACCAAGATCCTCAGGTGGACCTCACGCACGTCAAGTCAGAAGGGCACTGATCGAGGCTTCATATTGTCCTCAGACAGAGGAGGTAGAGACTGCCTCCACTGGAAAAAAAATAATCGAGGATATTTGTGGTTTCATAATTCTGACATTCATCTGAGCCAACTCAAATATTCTCATTCCATTTCTTGGAGGTCTCATTCTTTCTAAGTCAGTGCCCCAACTTTTCACTTAAGTGATGAATAAATCTATTCATTCATTCTATTCTATGAATAAATCTAATTTATATTGTAATTCTGTGATTTGTAGAATCAAACCATGGGCTTGAGTTTCAGCTGTATCTCTTTTTTTGCAGCTATCTGAGAGCCATCATACAACGTCCCTAGTCCTCTGACAATATATTGAGCTGAGAATTTAAAGCCCTCAGTAATTCCTTTTCTTTCTGTAAACTCTCCCACACAGTGAGAAATAGCTTACCATCACAAGAGTTTACTGTAGCAATCTCTTGGTTCCAATACCTTATCTTGGCTCAGCGCCTGTGGCTCAAGCGGCTAAGGCGCCAGCCACATACACCTCAGCTGGCGGGTTCGAATCCAGCCTGGACCCGCCAAACAACAATGATGGCTGCAACCAAAAAATGGCCCGGTGTTGTGGCGGACACCTGTAGTCCCAGCTACTTGGGAGGCTGAGGCAGGAGACTCTCTTGAGCCCAGGAGTTGGAGGTTGCTGTGAGCTGTGAAACCAGGGGGACAGCTTGAGGCTCTGTCCCAATACCTTATCTTCAGTAGACCTTTATCTCCTGTAATACCAGATTATAATTTTTTATTTTCTTTTTGCAGAATACTTCTTTATTGTAATGATATCTAAACAAATTTAAGTGTCCATAACTACACTATATATGATTGATGGTGTTTCTCAGCTCACTCAGTTTTAAAGGAGTAGCTTACAGAATTCTTAAAATTCACCGACCTCCATAAAGACAAGAGACTGAAACTCTGACACATGTTTTTGTTCAAAACACGTTGTTAAGTCTTCCCTCCTCTCACTTTGTTTATAATCTCAGCATTTCATACACCAGTGAATAAGCCAGACCCCAGGCCTGTTGTTACTAAAAGAAACATCATGTTTAGATTTGCCAGTGGCAACATCCTTAGAACTTAATATCCTTATGAGTTAGTAACAGATGGGTTACTGACAGATTTTGACCAAGTTTCTTTTTTCTTTAGAGCAGAAAGAACTTTCACCTGGACATCCGGCCCAACCCCTCAAGACCAACAATACTCTACACCCCAAAGACTGACAATGTTCTCAGAACTCCTTCCAAAGCACTCTAAACAACCATCTTCATGTTAATGATTGGATGCAGATTATAAAGTCTTAGCTTTGAAATCATCAATTGTCTAACTTTTAGAAGTATTTAGAGCTTCATTAAAGGCCTTGGTTCAATCTAAAGCTGAATGTTCAGCAGCTTAATGTGATTCAGGTCATATGTGCATCTCCCAAGGTATGTACGAAGTCACCTGGCTTTGGACCCGCAGAGTGCACCATCATGCAGGTGACCAGGGAGTGGCTGGCCATGTTGAACCGCACACCCAGGCCCATGTCTCCTGACCGCTGGTGCAGCTGGCAGCACAGCTCACCAGTCACCATGAAGAACTGGCAGAGGCCGTGGCACGGAGGCAGCGCCATGGGAGGAGGATCTTTGAGTTCCAAGCACACATGATGATTCTTCTGTCATCAGGGTTGGTTCTGATGGTCTCAGTCACTTTTTGTAGTCGGTCAGCTCCTTGACCTGAATGATCTGAATCCATATCTTTGTATTGTGCCCCAAAATGCCTCCACGGAAAGCCACTGACTGGGTCCAAGTCCCCTTCCTCTCTGTTGGAGAATCTCAGGCTGTCCAAAAGGCTCCGGATGCATTGGCACTCCAGAGTTTCACTCCCTCAGAAGACAGTTCTTTAGCATTTGTGGATCCCTTGATAAACCACAGCAACTCTCCAAACACCCTTCCAGACACATGTTTGCTTGTCCTCAGAGGAAATTCATCTCTCAGGCTGCAGCGCTCTGCACGCCCAGCACCTGTCCTGCCCCTCTCCTGGGTGGGCCGCGGCTGGGCGCCCAGCTCCTGTGAGGCGACTGTGGGCGCTGGAGCTCTGAGCAGGTGGAGGGCCTGGCCGGAACTGGGGGCTGAGGGGCGGGGGGCAGCCAGGCACTGGGACTGCAGGGACAGGGTCAGATTGTAATTTCAATAAACATTTTATCCCTACATGTGTGAACCACTACTATCTCATTTTCCACAGGTAATGATGTCATTACTGTGTTTATGCTCGAGGAAACACAACCCGTCTTAAAATGTTATCTATTGCCACCATGTCCCTGGATATCTAGTCAGAAAGACAGAATAGGCTTTAGATATTTCTAATAGACGAAGGGTAGAGGAGCAAAGAGGGAGGAGGTGGCACTCCCAGCACTTAGCCACTTAACACCATTGGAACCCGCAGATGACACTGTTGGAACCAGTGAGGCTGCTTGCAGTGCCGGTGCTCAGCCACTTGGGACAGTGATTGTTGAAGCATGCCACCCCATTGTAGAAACCCTCCTTAACTTCTGGAACTACTAAAGCTGGTGCACAACGCCTGTTACCTCTGTTGGAAATGCCAAAAACACTGGAACCTGGAGTCAGTCACTGCTCTAGAGAAGAGAGGAAAATGTGCTCCTTGTCCTGCCTTCCAGCCTCCCGTCAGGGTCCCCAAGTGATGGAACCTAACCAGAAGCCAGCTGGCCAGATGGACTGGAAATGTCTGTGAGACTACAACCACCCGGGATACATACTGAGCAGAGCAAACAAGCCCAGTATTTGTCATTCCTATTGTCACTGCTTGTTTATCTGCTAGCCTTCTCTGAAACTGCCACTTACTGGTTTGGAGTTTACATAACAAAGTATTCCACAAACAACCACATTGCTCTGCCTGTGACTCAGGAAAGGCTCAGCAGTGTGGTTCTGCTGTTTCCTGACACCTGCCACAGTCACTCACTTGGCTGGACTCACTTGTTGGGCTGGTCTGAGGCTGGTCCCCTACCATGTGGGGTCTTATTCCCAGAGCTTCTCACATGCTGCAGACTTCTTGAGTGTAGCTAGTTATATTCCTTATCTGGTGGCTGGCTTCCCAATGGATGGAAACAAGAACTGCCACCTCTCTTAACAAGGTGGGCTCAAAACCCACCTAGTGTCCTTATTGCTATATTCTATTGGTCAGTAATAGTCCCAGATAGCCCAGCTTTGGTCATGAGGGGGTGAAACAGACTTCACCTCTCAACAGAGGAGAGGCATGTGCTTGCACAGAGAAGGGAAATAACAGTGGTCGTCCTTGAGAGAAGGTATCACATCTAAGCAGGTGTTTGTCTTGTTCGCAGGTCTCTTCCAAGCATGACTCTTTTCCTGGCTCCTTTTAAGTGTACTGTGACTACTTGCTGAAAGGATGAATGAATGAGGGTCTGGAAATACTTGTTCTTTGGACAGAATAACCTTCCTTCTAGCAGGCAGTGAAATCCACAGACCCTATCCATTTTTCCTTTTTGCTTTGGCTAGTAGGATTTTGAGAGCTGGAGATGAATGCCCAAACTCAATAACCACATTACCCTCAGTTTCTGGGTATTGCGTCACTGTCCTCTTGCTGGGTCTCTGATCTCCCTGTCATACCAGTCTGTGAGTGCCTCGTGAAGATATGAACAATGGCCTTTTTTTGCAGCCTCAGTAGAGGGAGCTTCATTTTTGTTGATAAAGCAATTTGCTTATAAATAACAAAAAAGCAATTGATCTTTGATTGAAGCCTTTTTCATTATAAGACGTGAGTTCTTCTAAAAGTCCTCTGAGGGAGGAGCAAAGTAACAGGAATTATCTTGCGACATATAACCCCAAGTGGGATAGAATTGGCTGTGACCTATTTTTCTAATATTTGCATAAACTGCAAAAGCCCTAGGTACTTACCAGCCAGTTCACTATCGTTTGCATATCACATTTGTCCTTATAGACTTATACTTGTTTCACTCTGGTTAGTGTCTTTTTTAAGTAAAAATAAATCATTCATGGTAATGTATTAACACTTCCTATGAATTATTTAAAAAGCATGTCAATATTACAGCCACATTAAGATTTAAATAACTATACAAGAAATATACTACTCAGGAGAGATGCAAAGGCAGGAATGTATCCTGGGAGTTAAGTGCAAACTCCATGGCCCTGTTGACACTCTGCCCTTGATTTTCCTTAGCCCTGAAAGCATTCATTCTCTTTCAGGCAGGGCCAGGGAGATGGTGGGAATCACAGTGACCACACGGTGTCCTGTTCAATACACCCAAAGACAGTTATCAACCACCATGGAGCTAAATATCCATACCAGAGCTCACTGTAGGACAGACCAGAAGCTCACCCGAGAAGCAGGTAATGACCACATTCTGAGTGTTCAGCCCTTCCCGGTGCTATGGGCAGTCCAAACAAACGACCCAATTCTTATTCTTTGGGATGGATGCTTTTTCAGGGAGTAGTTGCTAGAGAAAGAAAAGCAGAAATAATGATAATGAGTTCCTTTGCTGTTTCACTCACATCCATGCTGGAAAACCTGACTCTTTATTGCTTTTGTTTTTATTCCTAATTGACATCTAATCCATCACGGTGTTCCCTTAAGGACAAAGGCTCCCCTAAGGGCTCCCCAGCTATCTCCTCCTCCCCTTCCTCACTACCATAGCCTCAATTCTCTTCCCAAAACATTCTCACCTAAACAATCATTGGCCTGCACTTGGTTTTCTTAAACATTCAATTGAGAGAATTTGGATTGGAAGGGTGTCACTGACACACCTTTTGTGACCCTCTAATACTCTATAAAAACTCTTTAAATGGACATATCATAGTCAGAAACGAGGACTCTACTCTTTACAGGCTCCAGAAAGTACTTTTTATCTCTACAACCAGAGACCCTGCATCATCCAAGCGTGAACAGTGGACCTCTGGGTTATTCCCCAGGGAAGGAGTCTGGACACCTCCAGCAGGTAGTGAGATGACAGTCACAGCATCAGTGGCCCTCCTCCGGCCCTATCTTTGCTCCTCTAAACCCATCCATCCTCCATTCTCCCAGCCACCACTTCCGTATAAATAAGAGACCCATGACCTGCAATAGCAAGCCGCCATCCCTCAACAGCCGTGACCCAGAGAGGAGGACTCATGAGAGGGAGACATCACCCCGGAGCACAATACCCCCATGATCAAAGTGGTGGTATTTTCAGGCACATTCTTCCAGCTATTCCAATAAGTTTATAACCTATTGACATGTAGGACTCTTCTGCTTCAGTACTTAGCTTCATTATATCAACTGCGGTCTCAAACAACTTTGAATTTATCTGTGGATTTTGTTGCACAGATTATACAGATTATGTTATCAGCTATTTTTAAATGGTCTTAGAAAAGGGAAAAATAGAAAATGAAAAGCGTTAATGGAAATCTCTGAACAGTGGAATTGTGGATGACTTCCAATTTCTTCTCTACGCTTTTCTGTATGTTCCAAATGCTGTTCAATGAATAAGTATTATTTCTCATACTTAGAAAAGGCCTCACTAACAAATTAATGTATATCTCTTCCTCTTCATTCCTTTTTCACTCCATATGGATTGCCAGGGCATAAGTGGGATGAGAATGTGAGACTGGCGTCCACATAGGGAGTGGCCCATCACGGTTATTGGGAGTACAAATGTGGTAGGGGGAGCTTCCTCCTGGAGGGGTGACCAATGATAGGGTGTCAGAGACCAAACAGAGTTTGAATGGGGATTGTGTCTGTGAGGAAGAGAATGGTGGGAGAGGAGAGAAGAGGTGGGAGACTAATTAATATAGTAGGATTGAACAAACAAGTAAGTAAGTAAATATATCAAGGGTTGTGACGTTTCTTACAGTTTGGAAAGAAAATTACAAATACAGGGAAGGGAAAAAAACTAATAAACTCTGTGGCATTGCACTGGTATCAGAAGTATGGGTGTCAGCTCGGCACCTGTGGCTCAAATGGCTAAGGCGCCAGCCAGATACACCAAGGTGGCGGGTTCGAATCTCCGGGCCCGCCAAACAACAATGACGGCTACAACCAAAAAAAAATAGCCAGGCATTGTGGTGGGCACCTGTAGTCCCAGCTACTTGGGAGGTGGAGGCAGGAGACTCTTGAGCCCAGGAGTTGGAGGTTGCTGTGAGCTATGATGCCATGGCACTCTACCCAGGGGGATAGCTTGAGTCTCTGTCTCAAAAAAAGAAAAAAAGAAGTATGGTGTCAACTCATAGTATTCAGTATATATAGATGCTGGATTAGATAAATAATAGGTAGATGATAGAGCAGTTAATAAATGTGTGTGTACGTGTCTGTACATGCACTTGTCCCTAGCTCTGCTCCTGGGAGAGTCTGAGGGCATTATCCCCCAACTCACCAGGGAACACACCTCGTGCCCACATGTAGTGATGAATTTGACCTTGCCCAAAGAAAAGGTCTGGCCTTCATTCCCCAGCTTGTGAGAGGTGCTCTCTGCACCCTGGGAATATTATGCTCAGCAGGACTGTGTTTGTTTTCCTGGGGGCCTTGGTTCACACTGAGCAGTCTAGCAATGTGCTCTAGGGCAGGGACTGACTACATCTAATCTAAAGGTGTGGCTGACCATGTTAGAGAGAACAACAGCGTGATTGGGGTGAAGGCTTTGGGTCATACCGTGTCAATCCACCTAGAGACTGAGACTGGGCAATAAGTCAACTGATCATGCCTACCTGTTGAAGCTTCAGTTAAAACTCTGGACACTGGCTAGGCGCCTATAGCTCAACTGGCTAAGGCGCCAGCCACATACACCTAAGGTGGCGGGTTCGAATCCCCAGCCTGGACCCACCAAACAACAATGATGGCTGCAACCAAAAAAAAAAAAAATAGCTGGGCATTGTGGCGGGCGCCTGTGGTCCCAGCTACTTGGGAGGTAGAGGCAAGAGACTTGCTTGAGCCCAGGAGTTGGCGGTTGCTGTGAGCTGTAATGCCACAGCACTCAACCCAGGGGGACAGCTTGAGGCTCTGTCTCAAAAAAAAAACAAAACAAAAAACCTCTGGACACTGGGCTCAATGACTGCAGCTCAACAGCTAGAGCTCCAGCCACATGCACTGGCGCTAGCAGGTTCGAACCCCGCCTGGGCCTGCCAAACAACAATGACAACTACAAAAAAAAAAAAAAATAGCCAGGCATTACAGTGGGTGTCTATAGTCCCAGCTATTTGGGAGGCTGAGGCAAGAGAATCACTCAAGCCCAAGAGTTTGAGGTTGCTGTGAGCTGTGACATTACAGCACTCTACAGAGGGTGACACACTGTCTCAAAAAAAAAAAAAAACTCTAGACACTGAGGCACAGTTGACCTTCCCTTGTGGGCAATCCTTATGTGAACTGCCAAACATAGATACTGGTATCAGGACACATCCTGACTCTTTGTCAACAGGAACGTAGGAGCTCTGCATTCCATGCTTCTCCTCCACTCTCTTTCTTCCCTAGCTGATTTCAATCTGCATTCTCTCCGTGTAATAAAGTGTCGTGAGTATAATAATGTCCAGAGAGGTTGGTGAGTCCTTCCAGTAAATTACCAAAACTGAGGGTGATCTGCATATCCCCTGAACTTGCAGTTGATATCAGAGGTGAGAGCATTAATTTGGAAATTTCTCTTCTAACTTCATAGTTGGCTGATTCTTTGCTTCCAAATACCAGGCCCTACTAAATAGAACCAGAACTCCTTAGAGAAAGGACTAAATCAGGGGCAGGAGAAGAAAAAGTACAAGATCAGTTAAAATATCTTTTTGTTCATAAACCAAGAAGTTCTTAAAGAAGGAGGATGATAAAAAGCCATCATACTCGGGCAACAAAAGAAATAACAATAATACTAAATTACGAGTTTTTGTAAAAACAGGAAGCCATGAGCCCACGCAGCTATAAATAAATAGAGCAATTGAAAGTTTGCTAAAGAACAGATATTAACATAGTTTCAACGTTTTCAGGAAGGCAGAGATTTTTCCTTTGCAATCTGACAAGTTAGCTGCTGGTAGCTTTATGGATGTCAGCTGAAGACACAGATGGCTGGGTCAGAGACAAAGGACTTTACTGCTCACTGGTCATCAGGCAGCATGAGCCTCTGCTTCTCTCAGTTCCCCTTGTCCCCATGTGACAACATGAAGTGGCCCAGGTGGATGCTGTGGACACGGTGAATTCACATTACAACTAAGGAACACTGAAAGTCCCCAAAGTTTATGGAATCCTAGAAAACTGCCAAAACTTTGTTCCAAAGACATTATCTTTATTATCCTGGATACCAAACAAACTTGCCCTCTGCTCCACAGGGAGACCTCATCTTGAAAAGGCAGGCCAGAATAGAAGGTTGTCAGTGCCTCTCAGATGTGTCAAAATGCCATACAACCAAAAAAAGTTATTTCCACAAAAAATAGTTACTAATTACAAAGGAATTAAAGAGCTGCTTTCCGATAGAGAATCCTAGCTGGCAACTTAATCAAATGGTTAGCATGAACTTCATCAGTAATACTACAAATCAAAATTATGCACCACCTGGAGGATCCAGTGGGAAAAATGCAGCATTCCACCTGTGTTACTTCTGTCAAAAACCTATAATCAGGCTCGGCGCCCATAGCACAGTGGTTATGGTGCCAGCCACGTATACAGAGGGTGGCAGGTTTGAACCCGGCCTGGGCCAGCTAAACAACAATGACAACTGCAAGAAAAAATAGCTGGGTGTTGTGGCAGACACCTGTAGTCCCAGCTACTTGGGAGGCTGAGGCAAGAGAATCTCTTAAGCCCAGGAGTTTGAGATTGCAGTAAGCTGTGATGCCACAGCACTCTACTGAGGGTGACATAGCGAGACCCTGTCTTTAAAAAAAAAAAGAAAGAAATCTATAATCAGATTAGGAACCCTCACACAAACCCCAAATGAGGTTCATTATGTACATGAACTCTCCTGAGATCTTCAGAAGTGTCAACATCTTCTCAGACCAGCAGAGACTGAGGAGCAGTTGCAGGTGCAGGAAACTAAACAGACCCCACAAGGCACCATAAATGCAACAAGTGGTTGTGAACCTGACCCTTCTGGGAAAAAGGGATTTGGGGGACTATTGGTAAAAAATTAAAGCTTGAAGATCTGAAGATTATTTATTAATGTTAATGTCATCATTTTCCTGGTGGAGCTGTGTTAAATTGAAGTCAGACGGAAAACTGTTCTAGGTGATAAGAAGCTGGGGTAGAATGTGCAGGATTGGTGACTTACAAATGGTTCAGGGAGAAATAATTCTTGCTGCACTTCCAACTTACACATTTTTTTAAACAATTAAGTATCGGAACTCACCATTTTTAAATGTAAATATATATACGTATATATATAGCCATGTTGTCATGAAAAAGCTATATTAAAGTGTGTTAACACTGCTTATTTCTGGTGTGAGACAATCGGTGCCTCTCCTGGTCATATTTTCCAAATTTCTATAATAAGCATGTGTGAATTATATACGAGAGACGCGTGTAACGGGCCCAGACGTCCCCCAGCTCTGCCGTCCAGCCCCCCTGTGAGCCGCAAGGCCCTGGTTGAACTGGGGGCTCAGGCTGCCGCAGCCTCTTCCCTCCCCTCCTCACCCCCACCCCTGCACACACCTGCTTTCCAGCCAGGCTTCATTTCCAGCAGGCTGAGATGCCCTGTCCTGGTGTGCACCTCTTTCATCTGAAACAGTCTTCTCTCATTTTCTGTCCCTTTACCTCTTTTCCTCTTCCTTCTTCCCTCCTCTTCCTCCCCTTCTTCTTCTTTCATTTCAGGTTACTATGAGGGTGCAAACGGTGTACATGTATTAGATATGTTAGGTAGGATCCCTTTATAGTTGTGTCCACACCAGGAGGTGAGCCCTGTACCTACATTAGGTGGAGCTCACCTATCTCCCTCCCTCCCCTGACTCCCACCTTCCCCTTAACTCTTTCTTCTTAAGCTTCCATTCAAATCTCATTTTCTCACGGACATTTTTCTCAAAGCCCGCAGTTCCAGGAATCTCTATCCTCCCGAGTTCTGCTGCCCTCATCTCCAGTCTAGTGTTTCTACCCAGCGGTCTTGTTGCTCTGCTGCCCCTGCAGCCCTCGGGATGCCAAGACTCGGGAAGCCGGCACTGCCGACCTCACTGTCTGAACTGACCGCGCCTGCCTGGTCACTGAGGCAAGGTCAGCCCCTACACCTTGCATGAATGAGGAATAAATTCACTCAGTAACCAGAATTCAGTGAAACTCTGGTGGAGTCACCTAGGCATGCAGCTTTTGTTTCATTTTTTCATTCTTTCGTTTAAAAAATGTACTCAGCCACTTTTATGTGCCAAAAAATGAGCTGGAAGACATGCCCTCTGCCCCCAGGAGCTCACAGCCTTAGGCAAGTTAACCACGACTGAGTGCAGGGATTGTGTGAAGACACAGCAGACTGGACCTGGACCATACAGTCCCTGTGGGGGGAGGGGAGGACGAACAGGTGATACGGGTTGGAAAAGCCTGCTCAAACTTACTAGGAAAGCCACCTGGATGGACGGTGCAGTCCCTGTGGGAGGAGGGGGGGTGGGACCGACAGGTGGTACGGGTTGAAAAAGCCTGTTCAAACCTACTAGGAAAGCCACCCGGATGGACGGTGCAGTCCCTGTGGGAGGAGGGGAGGACCGACAGGTGGTACGGGTTGGAAAAGCCTGCTCAAACCTACTAGGAAAGCCACTACCCAGCCACGTGGAATTTTCGCTGCTCTCCCTTACACGTGCTTTCCTTTGTATCTCTGTCCTTACGGAATTGTTCTAAGGCTCTAGGTAAGTAAGTAGTAAATAAATAAACATGCCAGGAATTCGCTTGGCCCAGTTCCGGGAGGCCAGGCCTGGGGCCACGCAGAGGGAGCACCTGGCTTCTCATCTCAGCTTTATGACGTGGGGATGTGCTGTGTCCGGTGCGTAGTCCTGACTTCCAGAGCTACAGGGAGTCCATGGTTCTTTTACCTGTCTCCCTGAGGCTTCGCCTGTGCCTTCTAACGTCGGCCTCCTGGTGTGGGTGGGGCGTTGAGAACTCAGCCTCTGCGCAGAAAGAAATAGGTCGCTATGGGCAGCGCCTGTGGCTCAGTGGGTAGGGCGCCGGCTCCATATACCGAAGGTGGCAGGTTCAAACCCAGCACCGGCCAAATTGCAACAACAAAATAGCTGGGCGTTGTGGCCGGCACCTGTGGTGCCAGCTACTTGGGAGGCTGAGACAAGAGTATCGCCTACACCTAGGAGTTGGAGGTTGCTGTGAGCTGTGACACTACTGCACTCTACCGAGGATGATTAAGTGAGACTCTGCCTTTACAAAAAAGAAAAAAAGAAATAGGTCGCTGAAGGAGCAACGTGTGGGTTTTCATCTTACACCGCAGACGTGGAAACACTTAACAAAAGCCACCAGCGGTGAAAACCACCTGCTAGACTGTCTTCAGCCAGTGACGTTTTGATGCCACACAGCCGCTTTCCTGTGTGCCGAATGTCGTCTTTTTCAGCCTGGCTTTGATCGCTGCACCTGGAGACAGGTGTTTCCGCTCCTGTGCAATTTTGGACATCGGCGCTCAGTCGGCCCAGCTGCGCTCCCAGCGGTTCTGCGCGCTCCTATTCGCTATCCCAGCCCTGGAAAAACAAGCCGCCAGCCAGGTTCCTGATTTACCGCATTAATCTATTATTCAATAATAACGTTTCTCACAGAGCTGCATTAATTAAAAGCAAGCACCACAAGAAAACTGTCACTTCAAGTGTCATTTGTCACAACGACCTGATGTTCTTTTTCTTTCTGTCATTTTTAGAACTTTGGTTGCCATGGTAACCCATAGCCCCTTTTATATATAGCATCACTTATATTCAGTTCGTTTATTTCAATTCTTTTCTTTCATTTTCTTTTTCTTTTTTTTTTTTGGTACCATCAGAAAGACAAGCTGTTTTTTCCTCCTTTTAACAAAGCTCATAATGTGGTGGGATAACCGGGCATAATGATAGGTTGATCCACAAAGGAATATTACAAGTTAAATGAAAAATTGTTATCTTACATCTGTACAATAAAGATGCTCTGTTTAAGAACTACAATCTCTATAAAGAATCAAGTCCAGGTTGAACCTCCCAGGTACGGGCTCATTAGAGGTCCAGAGCCCTAGGATGTAATTAGAATCCCACGAAATAGAGGAGAACCAAACAACTACAGCTTCAAGAGGAATTTGGGTGGGGTGGTTCGGCCCAGGGCTCCCTGACCCCACCTGGGCCTCTTCTGGGGCTCTGTGTGCCTCCCGCACTCCCCTAGACCTGTCCGGACAGTGTACAGTGGGAACAAAGCCTTCCTGGGACCGGCAGTCAGGGAAGGGCACCCTGCGGGGTGTTGGTAACCTTGAGGATTTTGAACTACTAGCCCAGCAGGGAGAGGCAGGTGGAAGGGCTGCAGGTGGGTAGCGGTTCTGAATGCTGTATCCTCCTTGGCAGCCCACCTGCACCCCTAAGTCCGTATACGGTCCCATGTGGCCAGTCTCATCATTTCCCAGACCATCCAAGTCTGTTCTCATTTGCTGACACCTTCTAGGTGTAAAGCCCCTGGTCTGGACTGATCTTTTTCTTTCCTCCTCCTCTAAATCCTACTTGCCTGAAAGGGCCAAGTCCTGTTTCCTTGGTGACTCCTAACACTTCAGCTCTCTGCAGCCTCTTAGCTCTGTTCCTAATCTCTGTTACCCCTGAGGGCTACATATCACTCAGCAATTAAATACATGCCCACATTTCACTTAATTCAACATACACTTACTGGGCCTGTGTGATGTGCCAGGTCTTTTCAAGGCACTGTTGGGGGAGAGATGAGCACAGTGAGTTCAGACTCAGGAGGATTCATTCTCATCAACACAGAAACAGATCATTTCAATATAATTCAGTGTAAAAGAAATTTTCACAGTGCAAACAAAAGCACAAGCTGTATATAAAAATATCTAGAATTCCCTGAAGAAAATCATGCCTGAAATGAATCTTTAAAGATGAGGAATGTTTACCAAGCAAAGAAAGAGGACAGGCTGCTCCAGGCAAGGAAACTGCAGGAACAGAAACCCAGAGGCCTGGAAAGCCAGGGACTGAGCAGGGCAGCACAGCAGGAATTGCTAGAAAATAAACCAGAGGAGGGAGGGGAAGGCTTGAAAAAGAACCGTGTATTAAAGATCCTTCTTTGTTTTGAAAAAGAATGGGGGCCTAAGAGTCATTGAAAGGTTTGGGGGTTGAAATATTTTACATTTCCTGTGTCCAGTTTCCTGGCATATTGTTATATTACCTTTATTTCTTCTACTAAGTATATTTAAAAATGGAATTCTTTTTTTTTTTTGAGACAGAGCCTCAAGCTGTCACCCTGGGCAGAGTGCCTTGGCATCACAGCTCATAGCAACCTCCAACTCCTGGGCTCAAGGAGTCTCCTGCCTCCACTTCCCAAGTAGCTGGGACTACAGGCGCCAGCCACAATGCCAAGCCATTTTTTGGTTGCAGCCGTCATTATTGTTTGGCAGGCCTGGGCTGGATTCGAACCCACTAGCTCAGGTGTATATGGCTGGCACCTTAGCCGCTTGAGCCACAGGTGCCGAGCCTAAAAATGGAATTCTTTTTTAAACTTCTTTATAAATATCACAACCTTAATATATATGTAAGAACTCTAGGAATATATGAGCCTTCCAGAAACCCCTCTTCTTAATTTTCTGTGACTTACTGAGACAGACACAGAGTAGTGTACACATGTTACCAGATGAAGAGGGTCTGGCCGCCTGTCACTATCAGCCAATGTACGGAGACTGGGACAGGTCCACCAAACTTTGTCAGAAAGCTGGGATTCTGGAAAACAGTGACAGTTGTCTCTTCAAAACCATTCTGTTCCTCCATTTCCAAAATTGCAGTTTTATACATGAAAGTGCAAAGTAAAAACCATGTTAACCCTTATCTTAAACAATAATAATCAGCATAACTTACGACCCATAATAAATAATAATCAACATAACCCAAGACCCAAAAGAACATTCCAATTCAATAGTTAATCTCGTAAATCAATTGCCCTAAACGACTCAAGATACACACTTTCAGGTTAAAGCTGAATTTACAAAACAGCAAGAATGGGAGACACAGGTGAAGGTCACTTAGGACATAAACCAACCAGATCAGATGTGTCCTCTCAGCCCCAGCCTGAACGACTCCATTTTTATTCTCACCACCTGTGCCCTCACAGTCAAGTCCTAGCGATAAAATCCTGGCAAAATGAGCAGGCCATCATCAAAAACATCTACTATGGATTGATCCAAATGTTTTGGATACAGCAAAAGCAGTGCTCAAAGGAAATTTTAGAGTTGTAAATGTTACACAGAAATAAAGACATGAAATTATGTACCTTGAGAAAATCAAGAAAAGTGAACTAAACTTAAAACCAGCAGAAGAAAAGAAATAATGAAGATCAGAGCAGAAAAAAAAAAAAAAACCTGGAGCAAAAAAGGAAAACATAGAGTTGGTTCTCTGAGAAAACAAAATGCACCAACTTTTAGCTAAATTGAAGAGAGACAGAGAGAGAAAACTGAAGACTCAAATTACTAAAACCAGGAATGGAAGATAGAAGATTGTATCTTTTGGGCAGAAATGAAGAGGGTTCTAAGAGAACACTATGAAGAGTTTTATAACAAGTTATATATCCTAAATGAAATGAAAAAATTCCTAGAAACACAGAAATGACCAAAACTGACACAAAAAAAAAAAAGAATTATAATCTGAAAAATGACTGGAAGACTTAGCTAGTGAATTGTACCAAATATTTAAAGAAGAATTAAACCAATATTTCTCAAACACTTTGAAAAAATTAAAAGAGGGAATACTTTCTAACTATCAGGCCAACATTAGCCCTGATACCAAAGCCAGGCAAAAACAGCATTTTCTTTTTGCTGGTTTCATATGGACCAAAATACTATATGAATATAAATGCAAAACTCAACAAAAACTAGCAGACTGAATCCCAATTCCATCTTAAATGGATTTTGCACCATAATCAAACAGGATTTATCCCAGAAATTCAAGAGTGGCTCCTATGAAAATCAGTCTGTGAAATACATCATGTTAACAGAAAAAGGGTGAAGAAAGGGTGATCATCTCAGTAGAGACAGAAAAAGCATTTCACAAATCCAGTAGCCTTTCATGATAAAAGCATCTAACAACTTAGGGAGAAGGGAACTTCTTCCCCTTGAAAAGAGCATTTGTAAAAAGCCCACAGTGAACCTCATATTCAGGTGAAAGTCAGAAATTCCCACTTAGGTCAGAAACAAGATATGGATGCCCACTTTCATCATTTGCAGCCAACATTGTACTGGAAGTTCTAGGCAGAGCAATTATGCAATAAAAATAAATAGTACACATCCAAATTGAAAAGAAAGAAGTAAAACTATCCTTATTCATAGATGACATAATCATAAATATAGAACAGCCCAAAGAATCCACAAAAACCTATTAAAGCTACTAAACAGATTCAGCAGTATTATAGGATGTAAGACTTATATTAGTGAACAATCTGAAAAGGGAATTTATAACCCAATGTTATTCATAATAGCATCTAAACAAATACAACAGGTAGGAATAGATTTAACTAAATACAATCCTAGTCACACTGAAAACTACAAAATATTCCTGGAAGAAATTGAAGAAGATCAATTTTTCATTTTGCTAAAATGGAAAATCCTCAGATTCATTTGGAATTTCAAGGGGCCTCAAACAGCCAAAATAATATTGTAAAAGAAGAACAAAATTGGAAGACTCACATTTCTTGATTTCAAAACTTAACAAAACTACAATATCCAAAACAGTGTGATACTGGCTTAGGAACCAATGGAACAGAATGAGAGTGCAGAAATAAATCCATTAATTTATGGAATAGTCTCTGTAACAAATACTGCCAGGCCAACTGAATATTGACACACAAAAGAATGAAGTTAGACTCTTACCTCACACCATATGAAAATTAACCCCAAATGGACCTAAGAGTTGAGGGTAAGAAAGTATAACTATAAAACTTCTTGAAGAATAATGGATGTAAATCTTCACAATCTTAGATTTGGTAATAAATTATTTTTTTTTTTTTTTTGAGACAGAGCTTCAAGCTGTCCCCCTGGGTAGTGTGCTGTGCATCACAGCTCACAGCAACCTCCAACTCCCGGGCTCAAGCGAGTCTCCTGCCTCTGCCTCCCAAGTAGCTGGGACCACAGGCGCCCACCACAATGACCGGGTATATTTTGGTTGCAGCCATCATTGTTGTTTTTGGCAGGCCTGGGCTGGATTTGAACCCGCCACCGTAGGTGTATGTGGCTGGTGCCTTAGCTACTTGAGCTACAGGTGCTGAGCTGGTAATGAATTCTTAAAATGACACCAAAAATATATGCAAAAAAAATATGCTTGGCATCCATAGCTCAGTGATTACAGCGCCAGCCACATACACCAGGGCTGGTGGGTTTGAGCCTGGCCTGGGCCTGCTAAACAACAACAACTACAATAAAAAAACTAAAATAGCCAGGCGTTGTGGTGGGCACCTCCCAGTTACTTGGGAGGCTGAGGCAAGAGAATCGCGTAAGCCCAAGAGTTTGAGGTTGCTGTGAGCTGTGATGCCATAGCACTCTACCCAGGGTGACATAGCAAGTCTCTGTCTCAAAAATAATAATAATAATAAAATAAAAAGAAAAGAAAAAATAAGTAAATTGTATTTTATTCAAGTTAAAAACTCCTTATCAAAGGAAATTATCAAGAAAGTGAAAAGACAATGGAATGTCTTTTTTCCAACAGAATAGGAGAAAATGTTAGCAAACAGTGTATCTGATAAACTTCAAGTATCGAGAATCTATAAAGACCCCTTACAACTAAAAACAAAAAAAATTTTAAAGGGGGCAAAGAAGATGCACAAATGACCAGCCTCTACGTGAAAAGATGCTCAGAACCCCCAGTCATTAGTCAAATGCAAATCAAACCCCCTGAAGTACCCCTTCCTTACCAGGATGACTAGACCACACAGTGTTCAGCCAGTGTGGAAAACAGTTTGGCAGTTCTTGAGCAAGTTAAACATGGGATTACCTCATGACCCTTTTTCACTCTTAGGTGAATTCCCAGATTTCCAAAAGAACTAAAAGCAGAATTTGTTTGACAAGAATCCTCAAACAAATACGTGTATACACATGTTCA
Organism: Galago senegalensis; assembly: GCA_963575145.1. Classification (NCBI taxonomy): domain Eukaryota; kingdom Metazoa; phylum Chordata; class Mammalia; order Primates; family Galagidae; genus Galago; species Galago senegalensis. Next base: position 49,773 of record CAUYTI010040064.1, read on the forward strand.
TAACAGCACCAAGAGGGAGAACGGCCCAAATGTCCCTGACAGACGAAGGGGGAAACAGCCCACAGTGGAATAGTCCTGGTCCCTGAGGTGGAGCAGGCACAGCATGAGTCAGCCCAGAACGTGACGCTAGGAGAAAGGAGGGAGCCTCAAAGAGCCCATGCTGTAAGGGCCATTCCTACAAAATGCCCAGAATAGGTAAATCACTGAAACAGAACAGAAATTGGTGTTCACCAGAGCCCCAGGGAGGGAGTGGTAGGGAAGGACCACTTAGTGGGTGAGGTGTTTTCTTTTGGAGTAAGGAGCATATTTTGAAACTAACAGAATCGGTGGTTGCGGGACTCTGAGAATGTATGAAATACCACTGAAGGGTACACGCTAAAGTGTATGTTTTGTAAATTTCACTTTAATAACAAAAGAATATAGAAATAATAAAGAAATGAGTTGCGTGTTAAAGGATTGTAGAATTTTAGAATCAAAGGCAGCTTTCAGAAGGTTCTGGCCAGGCCCCTTGGTGTGGGCACTTGGGAGTGGTTGCTGGGCTCTCTGCACACATCCTGGGACCGTGAGCACTTCTATCCAAGTGATGGCCATTCTCCCTGCTGCGGGGGGAGCATCTGGGACCACATGGCTGGACACCAGCACCGCTCCCCCCCACCTGTCAAGAGTGCATGATCTTGGGGTCAGCACCCAACCCGGAGGCCATGTTCACCTTTGTGTGTGGACGCCATGCTGTGTTTTGGACTCTAGAGTAGAAAAAACCTCTGAGGAAAGAAAAACCACCCAGTCAAGCAGAGAGAAGCTGGGAGGAGAAACCAGCCGCAGACCCCTCCTTGGGGGTGATTCTTCCCTGAAGCCTGATTGATCCTCAGAACGCATGGGCTCCAGGAGAGACCCTGTAACTCTAATTCTTTTTTTAATATAAGTTACTTTAATGGAATTATGTATCTTGCAACCTGTATCTTCTTCTTATGCAAGTTAAAATCAAGGGCTCATGTGTGATTTAACTATATAAATTAGTTTTCTGATCAGCATTATTAAGCATCCATGAGAAGCGCTAATTCTAAGAGGCTTAATAAGGGAGATTGATGCCAAGAAATGGTGATGTTTGTGCTGTTATATTTTGTTGATGACTATTACCAGAAAAACAAAGTATGCTCAAAAACAACAGCAGCAATTCTTTGTCTCCATATACAAGGCCCTGATAAGTATCTAGAAGGCAGTGAGTCATGGGTGAAAAGGACAAAATCTTGACCAGATAAAGAATAACTTCACCTTAAAAAGAATGGAGTAAAAGAAATCTAAGATTGTAAAATCTGGGTTTTAGTTTCTCCAATTCACTAAATATACTATCACTTGCATTTTATAGATAAACATTTGTTGAAGTTTTTATTTAACATTGTTATAATAATTTTGTGTATATATATTTTTCATTTTCCATATTCATTAGCAAATGCTAACAGCACAGTTGCATAAAACAAAAAGTTATATACTCCACAAAAATTCTTGGCATTTGATTTATCCTTGAAACATTAAAAAAAAAATCTAGGACACAATTTTTTTTTTCAACATAGATCCTTCTCTGCAGCAAAGAAGACTACTTTGGTCATTCTCCCTCCTAAAGCTCAAACAAATTCTTAAGGTCAAATGAAAGGTGTTTTGGTATAAGACTTACCTTATATTCATACTGTGAATTATAGGTACGAAATCTTCAGTTCTGTTTTTAAGATTTAGAAGATGAAGACCTAAAGTTCACATGAATGTATTTGCTGTTAGACTGACCACAGCCTAAATCAGAGAGTGAATGAATTAAAATAACTGGTACCCAGTTGTGTTGTTCACTCCCAGGTCCATTCTTTTTGTTGAAAATTTGGTGAAATATAAGGATATAATTGAAGCTGAATTTGTACAGAGGGTATTTCTGAAGCACAGAAATAATTCCACTGTGGGTATGCCTGAGTGTACTTCACCAAGAAGGTACAGATTTATAATTGATAACTGTTACTTTCTAAGACATGAATAGCAGTATAGACTGGCTCACTACCCTTCATCCGATTTGAATGAGAAATCAAGAGCAAAAGTGAACAAGGAGGAGAGAGAACATGGCATAATTTATGAGTGTCTGTGTGTTTATGGAAGTACAGATGGAAGAACTAGAGAATTAAATCTATCCAAGGAATAGAGGGTCCCAGAAAAATTATAGATTTATAGGAGATGGAATGTGCAAAACCCAAAAGTATTTTCTTCAAAGTTCTAGAATTCTAATGTCAACTTGCGGAAGTACCCAGTGAGGTGAGGGCCTTCTTTTACTCCATTCACGTCATTTCCTAGGAATACGTCTAGCATCCCAAGACACAAAACAAACGCCTATGCTCTGGGCTGATTTACTTGTAAACACACAAGTCAGTGCTCACAAAAGCTCATCATTCAGAAATAGATCAGGACTTTTGAAGAGCAAGAGTGAAACAGAGGGGACATCACCTCCTCCAACACTGCACCTCACACAGAGATCCCCACGCAGCTTTCCCCACTCCGTGCTGGTGGGGTCCCAGGGACTGAACTGCTCTCCATAGTGAAATACCTGCAGTACCAACCTGTTAGATCACTGGGCACAGGACACACAAAGTCAATGCTTTGTTTTGTAAACCCTAGACTGCCATCCTATCTTATTTCATTTTTAAGTGATACTTTCACTTTCTTATTTTAATGTATCTAGGGGTACAAGTTGAATTCCATCACATGTTTATATTGTACAGTGGTGGCTTCTGGGCTGGTGTGCCCTCACCTGAGTAGTGTACATTGTACCCATAGGTAATTTCCCACCCCTCACCCTCTCCCGCCTTCTCCCCTTCTCAGTCTCCCATGTTCGTTGGTCATTACGAAAGTTTTGAGATCCATGAACATCATGAAACGTGGACTCCAAGTAGACAGAGAAGACTCCCAGCAATGCTGAGAAGCCCAGCAGGTCGTCCGGGGGGACTCACAGAGGACACTGTCGACTGTGTTTCTTGGAAGTGAAATCATATATTGAAAAACCGTGTGTCTTAAAACTTTCATAGTGACCCACGGATGCCACTCCATGTGCCTTTGTGTAGTCACCGTGTAGCTCCTACTTATAGTGAGATGTGGCATTTACTGTTCTGTTCCTGACTTGGTTCACTTTGGATACTGGCCAGTTCCATCCCGGTTTCTGCTAAACACGTGATTTCTTTCTTTCTCCCTGCCGGGGGCTGCTCCCTGCCACCACACTGTCTTTGTCCATTTATCACATTTCTGTCACTAGTGTTCCAGGTGCAGAGTAGCACTTGGCTCTTCCAGCACCATCCCCACACACTGCGAAGTGACATGATACAGCTCACTCTTTCTTAATAGGGTTCAGAAGAATGCTGACCTGACCACGTCGCTTCCTGTGAGGGAGAAGCTGCCTGTGAGACGGAGGAGGCTGGACAAAGCTCCACATCCGTGAAATGTGCGTCCTCTCAGTGGTCTGTCCACCCTCTGTGAAGCAAAGGTGGTCCTGAGACCTGAGAAGGAGAGGAGCGGTAACCCCACACCCACCTCCTGAGCCCCCAGCCGCACACCGAGCCCCTGCTGAGCCTGGGGAGGGGGAGATGAACCCAGTGAGGAAGCAGGAAGCTGTTTCAGCCACTTGGCCCAAAGCAGTAGAGTTGACTAATCTCAGAAGCATGTGGTATAATTTTTTCCTTACCCACAAAATAAGCCAAAAGTTTCCACAAATAGTCCTCTTTCAGGCAAGCTTATAGCCAATGTTACATTGTCCCCGAATCCTGAAAACGAGCCCTCTTCCAGTCTGGAAAGTGTGAGCTGTGTGTGAAGAGTCCCTGAGGTGCCCCAGAGCTGACCTTTCGTTTCATCCTCAGACCAGGAAGCAAATTTCAACATGTCCCCATCACCCTAGGACTTACATGGCAAGTGTTAAACCTGGTGTTTCTAGTCCTGTCTTAAAAATTTCTAGGACTCCATTTAGAAGTCAGCATTTTTTTCACATGTTATTCGAGGCCAAATCATAATCTGTAGTTCAACATTTCTTTCACACGGTATTTTAGGTCATCTGGTTTGAAACGAGGATTTATTTGATTTCACTGTGCTTTAATGTCTCTCTGGTTTTTGCTGTTCAGATCCTTCTTGAAGTGAAGCTATTTGCATGGCCATGTCCCAATTTAACATTTGGGAAATGAGCTTGATGTCACAGACAGAATATTATGGAGATGAATCTCTCTTTGAGGGTGGATTTAGAAGGAGTAGGAAATGGGGAAGCCTCAAAATGAAGGATAGCAAACATTAATAGTAAATAAGGCTTCAACAGTGAAGTGAGAGCTGTTTCAGAATAATCCTTGCAGGGTTTTCCAGAAGTGATGTGCAGATTATTAAAGCAAATGGGGGATATGAAGGCAAGTTGGTTGAGATCCAACTTCCATGAAGGCAAGTTGGTTGAGAAAATGCTGAGACCCCAGTGTTATTCCCCGAGGGCTTGTGAATGATCCTAGAAGGTTAGAGGCACCTGCTACACAGTTGCCCAGACCCAGCACACTCCTACTGTCAGACCCCCAGCACACCTCTGGAAGGCTCCCTGGGGGGTCAGTATTTCACTGGGTAAATTTTAGAATCTAATCAAGTAAGAAGTTACTGAAAGTATTGAGACATACTTTCAAAACACATTGTTTAAATGTATAAATATGGATTTATTCACAAATTGTGTGCTGTCAACCAAGATCCTTACTTTGAGTATGGTTATAATTCTTTGTTTCTCTTGCATTAAACATGCCTGCAGTATTTCTCTTTTTTTTAAATTTCAGATTAATGTGAGGGTACAAAAGTTTAGGTTACACTGTTTTTGTTTCTAAGGTAAAGTTCAAGTTGTAGTTGAGCCCTTCACCCCGGGGGTTTGCTGAACACCCTGACATTGTGCAAATTGCGTGAGATCCCACCAATTGCCCTCCCTCCTCCTCTTTCCTTCGCCCCCCCCTTGAATATACTTGTGTTTTCTTTCATGTGGACATGTATTTCTTATGTATTGATTTCATATTAGTATTGAGTAGCTTGGATACTTGTTTTTCCATTCTTGAGATACTTTGCTAAGAAGAATGTGGTAAACACCAAAGCTGCAAAGTCTCCGTCTTCTCTTATGGCTGAGTAGTGCTCCTCGGTACACAGATGGTGCCCATAGTATTTCACCTCTGATGATCAGTCCTGGACCTTTGAAGTGTGTGAAAGATCTAGGGACACTTGCACAGCACATGAACTTGAGCGGAGCATCCTTCCAGATTTTTGAGTTTTCCCTGCCTTTGACACTTACTTACTTTCCCTAAAAGGATTCAACTAATTTTTCACAGAAATGATTGTGTTTTCACATTTGCCTTTTGAGGGGTCATATAACATTCCATTATGCTGCACAAGACAGGAATCTGTACAATGTGCACACATGGGTCTGAGGTAAGACAAGACTCAGCAGTTGGACATAGCCTAGTGGGCTTGTGTGTTCCCTGTGTGGAAAGTCTGTTTAATGTAAGAGGGAAGGATGAGGCTGTGCTGCTCTGAGGGCTGCCGTGCCGGGTGGAGACGGCAGGGTGGGAACACCTCCCCTGCTCAGCCATGCACTCTGATCCAGCACAGAGAGGCCCCCAGAGACAGCCTGGTGCTCGAGAGAAATGAAGCAAAAGCACAACAAACACACCACGTGGACAGCAGAGGCCACACAGGGAAGCCAGGAAAATCTCACAAAGCATGTAAAAATATTCAGGAATTCTAGCAATAGAATGTTTTTTCTCTGTAGAGTTTTAAAAATTACTTAAGCTGGGGACAAGTGGAACTACAGGTTTGTACTTCAAATTAGCGCAAAGATTGAATAAATTGAAAACACAGTTGCCTCTAAATTAACACTTTCTGATGGGGCTATTGAGTGACTATATAGCACTTGCCATACTCAGTAAGAAACATCCAAGGTGCACGGGGGCAGCCCTGCTCACACCCATCGGTTCTAGGGAGACACACAGGCTTCCTAAGGGGGTCACACGGGAAATAATGTGTAAGAAAACACTCAGTTCTTCTATCCCACCAGGAGTCATCATCGTGTTGGAGTTAGTGGAACAAGATAAGTAGCTGATAAGTTAGACTACAGGCCTCCCTTAGGGATACTGCAGGTTCAGTTCCTGACCAAAGTAAATAACCCAGTAAAGTAAGTCACATGCATTGGTCTCCCAGAGCCTATCAAAGGTGACACTATACATGATAGCCCATTAAGTGCAAATAGAGTTGTATCTAATAAAACAACATACACACGTTAGTTTAAAAAAAAAACTTTATTGTTAAAGTTGCTAACAATTACCTGAGCCTTCAGGGAATCCCAGTATTTTCGCTGGTGGAGGGTCCTGTCTGCCGACTGATCAGGGTGGTGCTTGCTGAAGTCTGGGCTGGCTGTGGCCATTCTTAAGATAAGACAACATGAAGTTTGCAGCATCAGTCAACACACGACAGAATTCTCATAAAATGCCGTATAATAAAATTTTACCCACAGTAGGACTTCCGTCAAAATTGAAGTCAATCCTCTAAAGCCCTGAAGCTGCTTCATCAAATAAGTCAGTGGGATAGCCTAAAGCTTTTGACCTCATTGCAACAACATTCACGACATCCTCCCCAGGGCAGGCATGCCTTCTCCACAGTGGACACTCAACAGGTGCTTGTTAAATTGAATTCAGAGATCCTCGGATGCTGCGATGATACCTCTTACATGCTGACGTTTGCCCCACACATCATGTTTCCAGTGCTTTTTATGATTTGATCATGATGGTAGGTGTGAAATAAGAAATTGTTTGGAATTGAGGACAGCTTGGTACCTTATATTTATAAATCATTTCTTCACAACAGACCAAAAGAACACAAAGATAGAAAGTGAGGGAACAGGACGGGTATGTCAATAACACATCGGTCTCCATAGATGAATTACCCTTATCCTTTATACAATATACATCAATTCAAATAATATTGAGTTTTTTAAGTTTCATTCACACCAGACGAAAATTTCACACAAACAATAAATATTGAGGATGTTAGTCTCATTTGAATTAAGTGTATGTAAAACATTCTATTTTTCGATTGATTTCAATAAACTGTATATAAAAAGTCCCACAGCTGGAAACTGAGAACCCAGATGCTGGTGGACCTCACGGTTCCGACATGATCATTTGTCGCTTCTAACCTGCCCTGCAAATTTGAGCAAGTCCAGCATACATTTCTTTTTCTTTAATTTACTTTACCTTAGCTATCATTTTTTTTTGAATGATGAACAAGGTATAGCTATTAACTTAATTAAATTTTCTTATATATGAGAAAGTTCGTGAGTACTTGAGAAATTATCACAATTAAAAGGATAATGAATCTCATTGTAATGATAGCTTCTGGATGTATCATCCCTGGAATATATTATAAATAATAGTCTCTTCCTCATATGTAATGTCTTCCTGGTACTTCCAATAAATCTGTGTCTCTTCTCTCTATCAGTAATAGAGTATAGAGAATAGGTAAATCCATTGATAAGAGATCCTAAGTCAAACATGAGACTTCAGAAAGCCCCTGTTAACAGTGGGGCTGGAGGAGTTTAGTTTTAATTTCCCATAGCCCGTTACCCAAAACTTCCTTTAGCCCACTACTGTTTTTATTTTTATTTTTTCAGGTTAATGTGAGGGTACAAACAAGTAGGTTACAATATTTGCATCTGCTGGGTAGAGTCCCTCTTGTAATTGTGTCCTGCCCCCAGAAGGTGTGCCTTATACCCTGATTTTGTGCCCATCAAGGGGAAGCACACCAATCCCCCTCCCCCTCCCCTTTGCCCCAATTTGAATTGAATTGAGTTTTTCTCTTATAGGGGCACATATTAGGTCAACTACACATTGTGATACCATACTAAGAAGAATGTGTTTCAACTCCATCCAGCTTAATACACAAGATGCAAAGTCTCCATCTTTTTATGGCTGGATAGTATTCCGTGGGGTACATATACCACTGCCGTTTTGATACTGATTGTTTAACTCATAAATTTCGGATAGACTTAATTTATTCCTTTTCTTCAGTGGACTCCTTTATTCACTGGTATCCTAAGTAGAAGAAAGAGAGAAAAGAAACTGAAATAAAACTCAAAAACTCATCCATTCTTTTTTTCTCTCTCTTTTTTTAATTTTTTTGCCGTTTTTGGCTGGGGCTGGGTTTGAACCCGCCACCTCTGGCATATGGGGCTGGTGCCCTACTCCTTTGAGCTACAGGCACCACGCCATCTATTCTTTTTTTGCTGTATGTAAATACAGGTTTCTAAACCCAACCTCACCCCAACATCATGGCCAAATCTCACCCTGTCTCAAGGCTCCAATGTTTTTGTCTTTTTCAGCAAGGTCAAGGCCATGCCTTTGCTCCTCACCTCCCCACTCCCTGTGAGCACCTCAGCCTGGTGTCCTGCAGGCGATTCAAGCTCATCTTCCTCCCTACGGTTCTGTGTGTCTTGCAGGCCCTTGAGCTGCTGTTGTTCCCAGGTGGCCTGAGAAAACAGCTGGAGAGGAGTCTTTGTGAAGGGCGGGGAGGAGGCAGCAGGAGAGAGTTGACTGTGAGAAGGGGGCCAAGCTCTGTCCATCCCCTGCTATCCTCTACCCTGGACCAGCACTCTCATTTCAGAAGACCAAGTTCCAGCTGCCTTTCCCCAGTTCCTCTTGGTAGCTTCATGGTCATTTCTCAACCTACAATCTCTCCCTGTCACCTTCTCTGTGCACAACGGCCAGATGTATGATCCTGAGACACAGGAGCTGCCTCTCAAAACCTTTCAATACCCACACCCCACTGCACCCAAGACAAAAGCCGCAGTCTGAAGCCCCATCACCTACCTTGTACACCCCTGTTTACCCTCCCTCCAGCCACTTGGGCCAGTTACTCTTTTCTCCAAAGGCAATGACTCTAGGAAGGTGTATGCACTCTCTGCCCCTCTCCCCTCATGGCCCAGCTCAGCCAACACCCTGTATGTCTTAAGAGTGTATGGACTCCCCAAGGAAAAATTAGTGGCTTTATCCTCTGAGCTCCCACTGCATTTTGTCCACAGTGGCCAGCAGATCTTCTCACAAATGGAATGGGGCGCCTCTCCCTCCTCTTCTCTGTGTGAGAATGCGGCACCTCTCCCTCCTCTTCTCTGTGTGAGCCCATCTCTGTATTCACCTGGAACCTGATGGTGGCCAGTTAATGTCTGCTAAGTGGATGCCTGGAATTAAAAACTAACAAATGAACAAATGACGGTATTATCCATAGACAACAGTTGTATCAGGAAGGCTGATTTGGGTGTTATTTATAAATGTGAGCAATTCCCAGTTCCTCTCTTTCTCACCCCAGGGGATGAACAATGACCACCCCCAGCTTCTGGGCAGGGGAAAAGATGAGAGAAGCTCAAAGGGATGATCAATGAGGACCCAGTGGGAGTGGGGAGTCATCTGGACCTACAGGTGTGAGGAGAGACCTTTGTCCCTAAAACAGAGGAGTTAAGGTGATGGTCCCGTAGGTGGGGCAGTGTGAGGTAGAGACAGAGTGAGCAGATCGGGGCCAGAGGTCTGTCTAGAAATAAGGGGCTCAATGTCTCCTCCTGGCTGCATGATCTGTGGCTGTAGGTGCTCTTATCAGAGCCTCAGACAGAAATAAAATTAGAGGAAAAGGCTGATTACATAAAAAGTCTCTCTATATTAAAGACCTCAAAACTCCGTTTAGAATATAAGGCATTGTCTGCCAGAATATGCTCTTTTTTGCTGTTGTTTTTTTGCAAATGAAAAATCAGATGAACATTTATGTATATTGTGAAATGAAATCACAACATATCACTCACTTTAATAGGCAGAGTTCTGTAGGGGCTGGAATAGCATCTCCTGCTCGATTCAAACTGGCCAATGAGAAGGGTACCTATGGGGTGGAACTTTTTGACTGTTGATAAAAAGGGAAAGACCAAGACAGTTGGGGAGTGCCACCATTTTGAAATCTTCTATGCGTAGGCTCCTGGCTGGTAAATAAAGCTCTTCCTCTTATGAACATGGTGTTTGGGGGCTCTTTCTCTCCGTTGGGCCTCATCTTCCTGCAATATTAGGAATGTTCCAATTCCTGGCATGCAAGCCGAGGATGAGCCCCGAACTCGGGGTGAAGGCAGTTTTTATGGGGTACAGAAAGCAAGAGGGGTAGGGTCGGATACGAGTACACTTTTCATCGGTGGTTGGTGATTTCATTAGTAAAGGAGGAAGTAAAGGAGGATTTGCATTGGTAGCTGATGATTTCACTAGTAAAGGTGAATTTGGATTGGTACAGGTGAGGGGTGGGGGGTCTCTTAACCAGGGGCTAGAGTGGGTGTAACCTGGTTACCTGTATTTCAAGGTAATAGAAACATACTGTTTATTATAGCAGTTATTTGCCTAAGGTGACTCA